>JAATLQ010006350.1:246328-288814 GCA_013421005.1 Heliconius erato x Heliconius himera | reverse complement strand
TATATATATATATATATATATATATATATATATATATATATATATATATATATATATATATATATATATATATATATATATATATATATATATATATATATTTATATATATATTTTTCCTCATGTTTAATTCGCTTTTGTATAGTGATACAAAACAGAGTGATATTGATATTTTGATACAAATTAGAACAGTAGGAAGAGAACCAATTGGCAAGTGACTATTATCTAACTTTACATGTTTTATCATTCAATGGGCATTAAATAATAATAAAAAAAAAATCAAATCTGCTTCACCCTGTATCCCGCACACAGCAGGGTAGGCAGAGGGAACCTAGTGTTAAGACACTCTCTTCCCCATTTTCTGCCGATTGCGTGTTGAGTGGCAGAACTCAATGCCGCGCTTTGCCTCGACACCAGAGCGAAGAAATGGAAATATAAATTTAAGTAAATATTTTATCTCCTCGAGTGGGGATCGAACCCACAACCAGTCGGTTTTGCAGTCACACTTTGTGCCCCTGCGCCACAACTGGCCTCAATAAATAATATTATAAATAATCTTATTATTATTGAATAATAATAAATAATTCACTCCCCCGAGTGGGTATCGAACCCGCAACCACCCCGCCTTCCTCTGGGCCTCTATGGCCATAAATAATTTTAATTAAGCTAAGGATTATGCTTCGCCCCCATGTCAAATAAACTAATTTGAAAGTTGTGTTTGACACATACTTAGGATTTGAGATAACTCTCACCGCAGATACAGAAGGTTACATTGAAAAAAATAATCTGTAATATATATAAATGGACTAGACAACTCTGAGGCAAGTGTGTTTAACTAAACAAATTCATTTTTTTTTGTATTTTCAGCTGGAAACAGTATACGATCTCATGTTGAACATCAGTTTGCTTATCGCATTGCTTGGTGGTGTGGTGTTCGTGGTCAGCTTCGCGGGATGCATAGGAGCGTTGCGAGAAAATACATGCTTACTTAAATTTGTAAGTATTTTTGTGTTATATTTGTTAATTAGTTATAAATTATTAAAAAAGTCATTGTTATTTTTATTTTGTTCAGCCCGGAAATGGACATTTTATGATAAGCTAAAATGTTTTTTTTTTATTTCATATTTTTGCCAAATATATTATATTTGTAAGCGTTGTTAAACTGCTATCGCTATGGTTATGGGTTTGATGCCTAGTCCGTGAAATAACATTATTCTGATAAGAGAAACATTCTCGGAAAATACAAATTATACATCAATTGTTACACAAACCATATATATGTACATAAATACTAAATGTATATTATAGTATGATCGACGACTCGTGACCGCCTTGAAGTTAACCTGAAACGAAAAAAATCTTACAATCACATCTGCACAGCCATCTATAGCTAACTTCATGGCAGTCAGGACTCGTCGACTGTACTGTACTGTACTGTACTTAACAATTTTTTTTTCGTCTTTCAGTATTCCCTCTGCCTTCTAATACTATTTCTGGTCGAAATGGGTGGAGCGGTATGCGGTTTTGTCTTTCCGAGGTCTTTACATGGTTTCGTGGAGCAAAGTTTTACGGAAAGAGTCGTGCACGCGTACAGAGATGATCCGGATTTGCAGAATTTTATCGATTACGCCCAAAGTGATGTAAGTTTTATATAAAAGCTTTAGATTTAGAAAGAATTTGGTTAATTTAAAAACTTTGAAAGGTTTTGAGGTATTTTATATATCTCGGTTTAAATAGACACGGAAAATTTAATCGAAATTAAATGTGACTATTTATATATTCTTTTTATAATTTTTACACGGTCTCGTTAAAGACACTTTTGCGCGCAAAATGACGATCGGGATTTGCGGATTTTTGAGATGAACGCGCGGCAACGTCGTCGTTGTTACCGCAAACGGCGACGTCTTCGTCAAAAGCAAAGACAAAGCAAGTAATATGTTTTTTTTCAACAGATATGTCATATTTACGGCCGGTCTCTATACATATACAGACATACAATAGATTTATATGTAGTTAGTTGTAACATTTGAAATCTGGATAAGGATACGAATATAAAATTATTTCGGATTATCCGTTACATTCAGATAACTACGGTTCCATGTTAGATTTTTGACTTTGAGTATACATATTATGTTAAAAAACCTTTTAGACATTTGACAGTGTGTGATAAACATGCCATAAAAAGTCCCATTTTGACTCATGCCATATTCGAAACTTATAATTTCCGCCTAATTTTTTGAGACATTGCGTGTTGAGTGACGGGACTCAACGCCGGGCTTTTGCATTGTTGCCAGAGCGAAGATATGAAAATATAAATAAATGATCATTCATTCTTTGAGGAATGATTGAATCTAAATTATTTTCATTACTGCGCTTGCACGTGGAGAATGAATTTAACACTAGGTCCTTTCTGCCTTCCCTGCTGTTTATTTTTTTTTAGTAAGACAGGCGTTGAGTTCCGCCACTCATTACGTAATGTTTCGAATGCGGACGAATAGCGAGGAAAAGAGTATTTTGAATCTATTTTTAAACATTTTTTAAAGTTATATTCCACACTTAGGAAAGAAAAATACTCTTGGAAACCGACCAGGTCGGTTTTCAGGCGCGAGTTCGATTCCCGCTACGTTCAAATTTTTATACGTTTTCTAAATAAGTATCTTGAATCTAGTTTGTCTCTGACTAAAAAAAAATACTTTGGCTTTGAAAGAATAATAATCTTATAATCTTTAGAAGACGACGAAAGAAATTCTTTTATTAGTTCTGAATAAGTTTTATTTATTTTATAGGCTTAGATAAACTAATTACAATCTTTTTTGAGAATTTCCCTGTTTGGATTGTTGAAGTATGGCTTCGTAATATCATTAGATTTTCTGTGTTGTAAGTCGTTGTATACCAACGAATGTAGGTTTAATATAACTCATAATTTACTAGGCCATGACATTCTAAAAATAAACGCTATAGAAAACCGGAACTCAACTCTGCATTTTGATTTTCTGCGTTTGTTGAGTTACGTGTTACTTCACTCTTTACACTAGATTCTCTCTACTTTATACCTTAGTGTATACGTGATAAAGATGAAGCTTAAAAATATATATATAAATAACATATTCATTTATTTATTTTAGTTCCATTGCTGCGGTCTAACATCAGACGGTTACATGGACTGGTCAAAAAATGAATATTTCAACTGTACATCGCCCTCGGTGGAAAAATGTGGGGTTCCATTCTCCTGCTGTATTAACGCAACGGATATTAGCTCCGGCTTGGTTAATATTATGTGCGGTTACGGTGTTCAGAATTTTCCTGTAAGTATGTGTATATATTGATATTTGTCTGTCTTTTTATATATCTATTCTAAAATACTCATATAATAAATAGAGAGGATTTCTTAATTTTTCTTTTTCGTGGACTTTATATCGTTAAGTCCTCTCTCTATTTCAAAAGGGGTATTGGAAAATACTGTATTAGTACTTATCCTTAAACACCCCTAGAACCCAAAGTGCCATTTCTTTGCAATTAACGCCATGTAGTTTCAATTTTACGTTGTTCGTTGTGGGTTCGATAACCACTCGTGACTTACTTTCATTTTATTGCTCTGGTAGTGAGACAAAGGGCAAGCAGTCTGAGGAACGTAAAATCTTAACATTTAAGTTCCAGCAAAAATAAGGAAAATGTATCTCATGTATCTCTTCGTCGTGTCTCTGTATTTAGGATGTATTTAAGATGCTTCTTTTTTTAGCAGAAGGCTCCATCCTACTTCTAATATCGGTGAAGACGATGACACAAAATTCTGACACTTTATAAAAATTCAAAGTAATTGACGAAAATAACATTTTAAAATATCTAAATAAATTAAAAACGGATGTGTCCTGAAACAGTTATACAAACATCTGTTCTCGGTTCCTTCTGTCTGCCAAAGTCACATTCACTTTTTTAATTGCAATACAATGATGACAGTTTTCCTTCCTTTTTTTCAAGTTAACTCAAATGTATTTGTTTAAAAAAAATAACTAAAACAATCTTTTAATTTCACATTTTGCAGGTAGCAGAAGCGAGTAAGCGAGTGTGGACAAGTGGCTGCATAGAAATAGTGAGGTCGTGGGCGGAAAGGAACCTGTATACCATCGCATCAGTGGCTCTGGGAGTGGCTCTCTCACAGTTGTTTGTTATTTACTTGGCAAAGACTTTGGAGGGACAGATTGAGTTGCAGAAGGCCAGGTGATTATTTTTGTTGTTTTCATTTAGTAATTGGTGAATGTAGTGTAGTGATATTCGGTTCCCTATTTCCGCCGAATTCCCTATTTCTTGAGGAACACATCGCCGTTCTTTGCCTCGTTACCAAAGCGGGGAAATGATAATATAAAATATTTAATTCTCCTGAGTGGGAATCGAACCTAACATGGTCGCGCACCACGACGGCTTCATTTATAAATGATTATAATTTTAAACAGTATGTTATTACCGAACTTTAAATCCCAGTAACACCTGAAGTTATTGAGAGAGTAATTAGATGATTATGAATTTGAATCGAGTTATTTAAAGTAGTCCCCATATTTTCTTTGTAATTTAACAGTAATTTCATCTAATGGGATTTGAATCCATGTCCAACTTGTCAGATTACATATACATTTCAATAATAATAATAGTATAAATAATAATAATAATAGATTGTTTTTAGCAATTCTTCACTGCTACGCCATCTATTAAACAACAATAAAACGTAAATATAGGAGTATAGTCATAAAAATCAACTTACCAACGCCATCTTTCATATACTATAGAAACTATTACAATACCAACGAGGTACCTTGGTGCATTTAAATTTTATTATGTGCTGCACATTACGATTGCGCCCTTAAATTGAATCTCACGCTGTATTCCGCATAGCACGGTGAGTGGGGAGAGTCTAGTGTCCTTGTGAATAAAATATACACTACACTGATAAAACATGGCCTTATATGACACTATATTCTTAACCTTTTGTAGATTAAGTTCATTATACTCTTGTTAGAAATCTAGAAAATATAGTATATCAAACAGGTTATACAGACCCTTTTTAGATTATCACTGCCTTTCCTGCTTTGCGGGATGCAGCGTGATGTTTCGTAATTAAACCTTCATTCATAATATGGTCAAGCACGTGCTAACATATTATCGCGTCTGAAAAGGAAATGAAAATATTAGAGATTCCCCTGAGGGGTAACAGAAAAAATATTTTAGGCCGTTTATTATTTAAAATTACAGATGGCAAACATGAAACAGGGGTTCAGCGGGCGCCTACAGAGACGAGTGTAGGCGCGCGCTGCTGTAGCCCGGATTAGAACCGGCTACCCACGCGGTACCAACTTTACACATGTGAACGTGTTGGTGACTCAGTGACACAGTAGTGGTTGTGGTTTGTGTGGGACACCCATATAGGTGTTAAGATCTGTGCTATCAAGTACCAATGATAGTGACTTAGTGACTCAGTGATTTAATTTGTGCCATGATGATGTGCTAGGTTCGAGATAGGAGCTATTATTTTCTTTTATTTACTAAGAATAAGTAATATTCATCCTATGAGTTGAATTTTTTTTAGCACAAGTATACAGTGTGTGCTAATTTCAGTACACATAATAAATAAATTGCTTTCTAACAGATGTCAAAATAATTAACTAAAATTGAACATTCTTTATTTAAGATACAATATACATAAAAGTTTTTTTAATAAATATATAGAATAGTTAATTTTTTTTTAAATTATAATATAATAAGCAAAAATTTTTATTAAAAATATTGGTTCTTATATAAGTATATAATCTTTTTATGCTTGTAATTATTAAATTGATTTTGGAGTATTTAAGAAGAAAGAAAAAATATATTTTTTTTCTTTGACTTTTACTCCTTTGAAATCTAGCAAATCCAAGCTATTATTTTTTTTTGTATTACATTAAGCTACTCAGTCATATACAGGTGCATTGTTTTATTCATTTTTAATTAATTTCAATATTATCTGCATTTCTATTAAAAATTAATCTGATCTCTAATGCTATGGTGGTGTGTTCAATAATTGTTTCCCTTTAGTGGGAACTTGGTGGAAAGTATTATTTCTATTTCACTGTAATTATACATAGAGCGGTGTTGAGTTCCCACGCAATGTCTTAAATTTATATTAAACAACGGTCACTCAACACATAATGTCTTAAATTTAAATTAAAAGTGGGGAATGGAGTGTCTTAACATTAGGTTCCCTCTGAATACCCCGACATACTATGGATAAAACTAACGTGGGGCCGTGTCAACGATTGTAAATGAGGTGGATTTGAGTTCCATTCCCACTCACTTTTCAATAGAAATACAGCTAATATTATAATCCTATAATTTTCATAAATGGCTCAACTAAGTTATATTTAGTTAATTAGTTATAGTTAGTTATATTTGTCAGTAGTGCTATGAGGCTGTCAGCACAATTGGTCTAACCTAGAAATTCAAAAAATTTTAAATTTAATTTTGTTATTTTAAAAATATTAAAAGGTCTGATATACTTTTATTAAATTGAGGCCGGTCGTGGCGCAGCGGCACGAGGTGTGACTGCAAAACCGACTGGTTCTGGGTTCGATTCCCACTCGAGGAGACGAAATATTTACTTAAATTTATATTTTCATTTCTTCGCTCTGGTGTCGAGGTTAAGCGCGGCGATGAGTTCTGCCACTCAACACGAAATGCCTCAGAATTCGGCAGAAAGTGGGGAACGGAGTGTCTTAACACTAGGTTCCCTCTGCCTACCCTGCTGTGTGCGGGATACAGCGTGAAGCTCATTTTTTTTATTTTTTTTTTTATATACTTTTAGATCACTTTACTTTTTACTCAAGATATAGATTTATCGATTTTATTAAGTAATGTATGAAATTTTAATAAATATCCGTGCATTTCAATCTTTTAATCTATATTGTTAAGTTCAAAATTTCTTGATAACTCGCTTTTCGGCTATAACCCATATAAACCATAAATATGACGAAATCCTAACTTTTGTTTGATTAATAATAAGAAACAATTACAAAATAATACCATGTTGGTAGTTGACAGCCTCAAACGTCTACTTTGAGACTGAAAAAATCCTTATTTATATACATAACGAAAATTAAATATTTTTTGTGTGTTTAAGTAAAGAATTGCCAGATTAAGACACATTTATTATGTATTTAATGCCAATTGGAAAGATAATTTATAAAAAAAAATTAAGTTATTATGTTGGACAGAATTCTTATTTAAATTTGACTCGACTTGCACTCCATAGACAGCATTTTGTGCATTTTCTTATAAGAGCTAATAGTCACAATATTTTTTGTTTCTCGAAATGTCACATTGGTACTCTTATAGTAAAATGATATAATTCAATGTTCTTTATAATAATAATTATTATATCAATATTTCATAGATTTTAGCATTAATGAATTCCAAATAGTCATAATATAAGAATAAGTTCTCTTAATTTTAATAATTATTATACAAGCTCCTCTATAATAATTATTACAAGATTATATTAAATAATTAATGTTTATTTCATTTACGAAATATTTTCAAAATTAGTTGCGAATTATTTAAAATATTTTCTTAGATTTAGAAATTTTAAAATTACTATTTATTTTCGTTTTGAAAATATTTCAAATTTTAAAAACTTTTTTTAATAAATTAATAATTCCATGTTTAACCACTGCCATGTATCTTAGCAGCTATTTTTTAATATTAATATTGTACATAATAATTTACTAGTTATATTAATAAAAATGTTCTTTCTAAACTCTATTAAATAAATCATATGCGTAATTGTAAATTAACTTGTTGAGTGCGATTCCCGTTCGAGGGAAACAATTGTTATAATGTGAAAGTGCGGCGTTTAGTTTCGCGATTCAAACGTGTTAAATTTGGGAGGAAAGCTGTGAACTGAGTATTTACTTTGCCTTTGCCATGTTTCATGTGGGGTATAGTGCAAAATTGACAAAAAAAATATATGTTTTATTGATGACAAAGAGATATTATTATGAATAATAAAGTTTTTGTGTGTGACTTTGACCCACAAGTACTGTGTAAAGTCACACTTAGTATAATTTTCTTTATTATTCTAGTTGATTATGGTGCATTTTAAGCATTTATTGTAAATTTAGTTTTCTTTTTCAATATACATTTTAATAATATGTGAGTGATGACAGAAAAGTTATTGCTTTTACTTACATAATACAAAATTAATTAAACTTTATATATTTAAATATGTGTATTTACACATTCGCTTATGAATCTAAATGAAAGTAATTGAATTGTAAAAAATATTTTTTTTACCTGTCACTTTTTTCAGGCGAATAAGATTTTGTTGTAAAATATAACAATGTGATGCATTCCTTATGATTGAATTTATATTGAAAATTCACATTCCTGGCTATTGTTCTTAATATACATACTTTTTTTTAATACCTAAAGAAAAAATAATTGCTGGCTGCATTTAATTTTTTTTTCTGTTATACAAACATATGTTTCCACATTTAAATTGTGATTTAGAAAGTTTTGTAACAAAACACATTTGGTTATTTTTTAGATTTTAATCAACAAGTAGTTTATTATGAATACCAAATAATCTTAGTGTAAACATTTTAATGCCAGGTGTTATTAGAAAGAATTATGCTTATTTATTGTATATTGATATATAAAAAACATATTTAGTACAAAATAAACAACAATTTTTTTTCGCTCAAATTTTGTGTAAGTTAGTTTTTAGTGTAACAAACGTACATACAGTTGTCACATTATGATCTTTTTTTCCAGCATTTCCTCCTTTCAAAAGATTTTGTTGTCTCGAATTTTTTTTTGTTTTATGTTAATTAAAAAATAATATATATTTTTGTGATGTCAGTGGGTTCAAAGTTCAATAAATATATAAAATAATATTTGAGAATGATATTTTAACTTATCCACTTTATTGTTTATCGAAAACATGATTTCTATTAACAGTTGGCATAAAAATTAACTTTAATTAATATTCTGTAAATACATTTAACCGATATGTTTAAGTTATATATGTCGTCTGTCGTCTTAAATTATCTATTGCATTTACTAATCAATTTACATTCTGTGGCAGTTTATAATGCTTTTTTTTTCCTTTATGTTCCATACATATTTCATACTTTTTATTGTATTCAAAAAGCCATTGTGTTTTTTTTTATTTGAATGGTTTTTTTTTCATTCAATATAATATGCAATGTAATTTTTTTTTAAATGTAAATATTTAGCACTGTTCCGTGTAATATATCGATATATGTGATATTCTTTTTCATTGTATTATTACATGTCGGTAATTAGCTAATTAAACAATCCATAACTATTTTATTTGTTTTTTTTTTAATTTATTATTAAGTTTTCCTTCAGTTACGTTCTTGTGGTCAAATGGATGTAACTAAGGCTCTGAGATCTAAGGCCGTATTATAAACCTCTCAGTCTGAGCTCGATCTTGAGATGCCGTTTTAATTCATTGTTAGATGTATACTACTAATAGTTGTACGATAAATTCTATTCTACATATTGTTTGTGAAGATTATTGGATCAAATTCTGTAGAATTCCTTTAGAGACCTGATTAAGTATTTTGGGAGGTAATAAACTAGAACAAAGTGGTATATGACTAGGGTATCAAATAACATTTAAATGAAAGAGGTGTTTAAAAATAAATAGATAATATGATAAGAATAAAACGCTTTCTTTGAGTGTAAATAGTATTATTTTTCTTATATAAATTAATGGGAATTTAAACAAAAAAATAATACTTAACAATACATTGGAAGTAGATAAATAAATAGTATCTACAATAGCTTAACAGGTTGTAAGTACCTGGCAACAATATACTTGTGAGTTCCTTTTCCATTGCCATGGTGCCTTAAACGCGACGGTTGTGAGTTCGATTTCCACTCAGGTAACATTTTTTTATTTCTTCGCTCTGGTAACAAGACAGCACGGCGTTGAATTCCGCCACTCAACACGCGATGTCTCAAAATCTTTGTTTAGAAATTGTACGATATTGTAGAGCTTTAAGAAATACTTTAAAAGTGGAATTCAAATGATATTTCAAGAAGGTGTTGTGGGGCAGTATACAACTGTAATCAGTATGGTTGCGAAGTGCGATCCCAATCTTGGGAAATTATTTTATTGAACTATTTTTATTTGGTAGACGAAGCACCAAATGCCCGAAAGTTGGACCTAAACTGAACGGAGTGTCATAACACTAGCTTCCCTCAGCAATCCCTGCTGCGGTGTAAACCATGAAGCTACTTTTTTTTCATAAATTTTATATAAAATATCAAAAAATCATATAGTAAATAATAAATACATATAAACAACCAACGCCACGAAACACCACTAGTTAAGCTATAAACATGAAAAAAAAACCAGCACTTTTCGCCTCAAAACTCAAAAATCGCGACCGCCATGCGTATAACCAAATTCGTTTATACTTTCGAAGATCCCCCACGCCCTCGACTTGCCACCCCGTTAATTACATTACTAGAACGCACTCTACTACTTACGCTGACATACGAGTGTTGTAATACAACAACATATAGTACTTATTATACAACTATTTGGTTCCGCAGAATATTATTTTTTTTATTTTGAACATTTTAAATTCGGAATAAGAAATGTAGTACTGAAGTTAATAGATAAAATGGCTGTTCAGATTTGATTTGAGGAGTTATCTGACTTTTGATTATGTCTCTTGCCGAATGCATGTGTAAAAATTTATAAAGTTAGTCTGGCCTTCCTTAATAACTTATGGGCGGATAACGACAATATTCTTAAATTAGAATAGGTAAGTAAAGCGAATATTTTTGTCATTGTTTTTTTACATTACTAAAAAGCACTCTACTATTTAGGCATGTCAGTATATACGCTAAAGCCATTTGGTTCTGCTCTGGTTCTGTTTTTTTTAACACATAATGTCTTTAAGATGGACAAATAATCGCGACAAGAATATAAGAACTCTAGATTCTCTTAGTTCTGAACTCGATAAGAAATAAAAAGTTGGTAAGATAATAAAAAAATAGTGAATAAAAAACGTCGTCAGTCGTTTCGAAGCGTTCTATTTAGTGTTAATACAGCGTTGAAGTCACCCCATCTCATTTAAAAACCACACAATCACACAAAATTTGCTGGCGGATTTAAATCTTTGTCTCTTCGACTAATCTATAGGTAATCCCTATTATATCGATAAATTACAAATGATTTTTTCTTGAAAAGCACTTGCCTTTAGTGATATTTTTATTATTAGGTACGTATGATATGGTTAAGATATAATTAAATGAGTATTTGATCATAGAAATAAATCTGTCAAATGAACCTAAACTATTACCATAGCTATTATTTATTTTCCTTCAACATTACGTATTATTATTACCTTTTCTGCATATTTATGACTGACAAGCAGGGTACTCAGAGGGGATCTAATGTTATAAGACCCTCTATTCCCAACGCACCGCCCAATTTTCGAGACTGCGTGTTGAAAGGCAGAACTCCGTGTTTTGTCCAACAGAACGGAGAAATTAAAATAAATTAAATATAATAATTCCCTTAAGTGTTAATCGAATTCGCTACCATCGCGTTTGCAGTCAGAACGTCAGAACCATAGAAATTGTCATTAAAAACGTAATCAAATCAAATTCGCGGGGTTTCCGCCATTCCGCCACGATATCCTAACGCGTATAAAGAACGACACTTTTGTTTGTAAATGTGAATTTAAGAAGTGAACGAGACGAAACGAATGAATGGCTCGCTTGAAATACCTACTTTCAAATAGTATAAAGAATTTCCTAATTAAAAATTATTCAGATGTTAAGTTTTTATTTCTTTTTTTTTGTCATTATTTTGTGTTACTTTTTTTAGCTTCACGCTGTAAAGTATACAGTATTTCTACAGCACCATATTTTTAATTTTTGAGACATTGCCTGTTGAGTGGCGGAACTCTACGCCACGTTTTGTCTTGTTACCAGAGTGAAGAAATGTAAGTAATTCAATACTGTGAGTAGGGATCTAACACGTTTTCACTGTCGCGTTTAGTCAGATGCTACCGTTGCGCCACGACCGCCTCGTGTTAGGGAACCTATCCCTCTGCCTCCATTCCAATTTAGACACTTCCATTCCCCACTTTCCGCCGAATTCTCGAGGCATGGCAAGTTAAGTGGCGAAACGTTATCAGGGCAAGGAAATAGGAAGAAAACAGAAAGGTGTAAAATATTAAACCTTCACTCGAGTAGTAATCGAACCTAGACTGTCGCGTTTAGATGCGCACGCTTCTGTGCCACGACAGCCTCCATATTATAAGTATGTACATATCATTTTACAAATACTTAAAGCAATATAGTTAAAGCATCTTTAGAGTGGTCTATTTTAACCATACTAAACCTGCTAAACTGCTCAACTTTTGAAATATTTACAAAAAATACTTATTAATTATTATCAAAATAAAAGAAAATTTTATTTTTGTGTATAAAAAACAAATAAAAATATATTTTATTTTTTACATTTTTAAAGTAGTACTTCATTCTTAGGAAAGAAAAATACTTTATCAGAAAACATATAAAAATGTGAACGAAGCATTATTTGCAACCGCACTACTTGGAAGTCGTCCAAGTGATCTGACAACTAAACCATACGTTCACACCATCATGACCAAGAGGCTCGGGTTCAAATGCTGTTACGTAAAAATTTTCATATGTTTTCTAAAAAATCATAAACCATTTTAAATCTATTTTCTAGCATCTACTTTTTTTTCTTATCCTTTTTCTTCCCCTTGACCTCTTCCTCTATCGGTTCAGGTTCAGGTGGTGGTGGTGGCCAGTATTTATTGAAGAAGTTATCGTCAGCAGCCAGCGTTAGGGGCAGAATGTGGGACTGAAGGTTCCAGACGTCACGATCCTTTTCCTCCTTCTCTTCTTGTTCTTTTTCATCACGCGCTCGGAGCTGATTTAAGAGATTACATCGTTGGTTATGAGGCCTATACAGCGTTTGACTGACGTAACGATTGTGGGTTCGATTCCCACTCGGAGGAATGGATTATTTATGTTTTCCTCCATAGGTAATTTCTAGTAAGAAGAAAGAGCGCGGCGTTGAGTTCCGCCACTGAACACACTTTATCTCAAAAATGAAGCGAAAGTTAACAGTGTTATTTAGAAATATAAGTAGAGAGAGGCCATCGTGGCGCAGAATGAAAGCGTCTCATGGTATACACAAAGTTTGTAGATTCGGTCCCCACTCAGGAAAAAATATTATATTTTATTTATTTTTGTTTGCCCCGCTCTAGGCGACAAAGCGCGGCGTTAAGTTACCCCACTCAACACAAAATGTCTCAAAAATTTGGTGGTGTGTAGGGAATGGGATGATTTAACACTAAGTTCTCTCTGCCTACCCTCACAATGTGAAAAAAGGTGAAGCTTGTTTTTTATTTTTTAAAACTATAGCCACCTCCATAAGAGCTAAATATTCTTCATTATCCGGTTCCTTCTTCTTTCCTTTACCAGTTGGCTTCTCCTTTTTGGGAGATTTCTCTTTCTTTGCTTTGGGCTTCAAAGGCGCCCACATCCGCTTAGGCTGGCGCATTTGGAAGGGACCATCGATTAAGGTGTAGTCTGGTGTAAAAGTGAATATTGATCGAACTAATTCAAATTGATAATCTGAGCTGAACCTGTAAGATAATTAGTTTGTTACTTAGAGGTTTTAAGTATTTAGTATTATACACATTTTTATTAGAGATGTAAATCCTCTAGGATTCGGCGGAAAGTTTAGAACGGAAGTGCCTTAATGAGAACGGAGTGTCTTACCACTAGGTCCCCAGGTTACTTCTGCGACCTTGCTATGTGTGGGATACAGCGTGAAGCTTAAAAATAAGAGGTAAAATGGGAAATCTCGTTTCCTACTATTCTCGTAGGAATTTCGAGACATCATCTCTTAATGCTCCCATACACTCCGTTTCAACTTTCAACTTTGTTAGTTTCAGAAACCATCAGTTATTAGTTTGTTACCAGAGCAAGGAAAAAAATATAAATTATTGGCTTCGAGTTCTGTCACTCAACACTCAACGTCTCCAACATTGGACTTCAGTCTAACCTGCTAAACACTGGATACAGCGTGAAGCTAAAAAACAAACTCACAACCCCCAACGAGAATCGAACCCACAACTACCATCCGAACCATCCGACCGAAAAAAAATCAATAATCGCACTAATTGCATGTAATGTAAATTAATTATCAATATATTAAGTGGAATTAACCGCCGGCCGCGGACGGGGATGAAAATACGGGGGTGAGAATAACTGAAAATCATCAAAGCCTTTTCAATCTCAATTCATCGGGCTATATACGAGTAATATAATAATAATATACGAGTATGTATATATTTTTTATTTTAGTTTTCGATAGAGTTAATATGTATGTATGTTTTTTTTAAACGTTTTACTTTATTTAGTGCATTATCTGTATAGCATTACCAATTAAATGGTTGTGAGTAAAATCATTTGGCAATATCGTATTTGGTGCAACAATGACGTTTTTGTAAATTACTTTTTGAAATTGTACCACAGGTTTTACAGTCACACTTTGTGCCACTGCGCCACGACTGGCCTCCACAAAAATAATAATACTTACAAATCAAATATATAATGTAATATACAGGTCAAATCCAGCATTGAGCACTCGTAGGCGGCGTTCTCGAAGGTTACCAACTGTTTTGACTTGGGCGTAGTTTGGGAAGCACTTTTTCTTACTTCTTCTTCTGATTTGTAGTAAACCTGCACCTGAGCGGGTGTGGGTAGATAGTTCTCTTCTTCAACGAATATAGCTGCTGATACCATGTTTTCCTGGGTGACATTCGGAAAGAAAGAGAAAAGTATTTTTTTTTACTTGTGATTCGCATATAGTGTTTTTAAACAAGGTTTCCTTAATGTAGGGTACAATAAAGGAATCTATTTTAAAAACACTCCGTTCCAGACTATCCGCTCAACTTCCAAGAAACCTGGACACATGTGGATTTGGGGATCAGTTATAAAAGAAAATAAATTATTAATTAATTATAATAGGTCAAGACAGTCGTCGTCTAGCAGCGGTGGTGTGAGGCCGATTCATAGTCGGGAAATGAATTAATTTCATAGCTCTGGTAACAAGACAATACGCGGCGTAGAGCACTCAACGCGCAATATCTCGAAAAATACAGAAAATGGAGAAAAATATGTTTTAACTCCCGGTTTCCTCAGCCTCAGCCTTTACGGAATATGTATGGTAAATAATAGACAACGTTGAAGTCAGTGACATGTTATTCACATGACTAGCTAAGACATCAGCTCATTCTCTTTATCACACAATAAAGTCTAGACTAGATTTTGTCTGATAAACAAATTTAAATTAACAATAAAATATATATAACACAGGTATCCCACTTCAAAACGTTTCATCATGCGTCGCCTATCCGCCGCATCAAAGTGTTGTATTTCCTTCATCCACTCGCCAAACCACAGGATTAGTATCGCTTGAGATGCTGCAAGTGTGAAAGAAAATAATGTGAAAAATAAACTATTCTTATATTAAAAAGCTGAAGTGTTTGTTTGGTTGAAGGTGTTAATATTAGGAACTATAGACTTTAATTGGGAAATACAATTGTATATTTATCGAGGAAAGCTATAGACTATATTACGTTATGTTGCTTCGATGTAACATGACTTGTGTCATGTGTCACAACTATTAAACCAGCTTCACGCTGTATCCCGCACACAGGAGGGCAAGCAGAGGGAACCTAGTTTTAAGACACACCGTTCCCCACTTTCCGTCGAGTTCTGGAGGTATTGCGTGTTGAGTGACGGAACTCAACGCCGCGCTTTGCCTCGACACTTAAACGAAGAAATGAAAATATTAATGTAAGTAAATATTTTATCTCCTCTAGTAGGGATCGAACCCACTCAATATATGTTATTAGTTATACTCATACAACTATTAGTTATTTCCATTTAACCACGATGACGAAACCGCAGCAAAAAAGGGTAGTAAAATATAAAATAAAAGATCGATGTCATCTTAGACTTTTTAGATCGTGTTTTGCAGGTTCGCTATTTTTAATATAGTTTTCTTTTGATTTTATTTTTATGGATGGTTAGATGTAATTGCTTTATTGTGCTTGTGCATATTATTACATATATATTAAGTAGTGCAAATTAAGCCTACCGAAGGTTCCATATCAATTCCCTGATTGCAGGTTAACAGGAAGTAGGTATAACTTACAAAAAATTAAGTTAGTTAACTATAAGTTATTGCTACTGATTGTAGTGGTTTTATCTAAAATTAAAATTTTGGATTTTTTTCTTTATTTATATTATAAGCTGCCGTCACATCTTGCCAGATTTCATAAAAATAAAAGTACCCTACAGGTTCAGATTACGCGGCAGACAGAAGGAAAACAGAGTGATCGTATAAAGGCTCCGTTTTTTTACACTAGACGTACGAAACTGTTAAAACAGTACAATTTTATATCATTATTTTTATTAAGCATATAATACTAACGTCTGCTCAAATTGTCGCTTTGGGCCCTCCTCAACAGATTGGCCAAAGTATCCAAAAACCAGAATTCAGCCAAACTCTTCTTATAATCTTTACATCCTGTGATTTCACCTAATATGTCAATATATTTCTGCTGAGGAGTAGTTTCTATTTTTGGTATCATAGTAGGATCGATATCTGTTCTAAACTCTTCTGGTAAAACATGTATTTTATTATATTCTTGTATTGCTCTGACGCTGTCCGGTAAGATTTTTCTTAGCGATGGAGTTGGAAATATATGTGGTAGGCTCTCAGTAGACTCCTCTATGGACGGAGTTCTTGTTTCTTCTCCCACGGCTTCTTCTAAGTGCTCTACTTCTGGAACTACTGTTTCTTCTAGAAAAGAGAACAAAAATTTACATACGTTGCTGCTTTTTTTTTTGGAAATAAATAATCGAGATCTTAAATCTTGAAATATTGAAAAGGTGAACGCCACAAAAATTGTATAAAGTAAGCTTAATACCATCAGTATCGGTGATCAGGTGGTGAAATTTAACGCCTGACTTTTACCGTAAAACATTTAACTAAGATGAGGAGATAAAAATTTATTGAATATTCATTCATTCATTCATAATTTTCAATATCCATATTTAGGTAGACATTTACTAAGTGCGAACTAAATCCACAACTTTCAAGAATAGTCAGATACTTGAGTCAAATTTTATTATAGATAAATATGGACAAAAATTTAAGCTTTTTCTGCATAGCATGGAGGCAGATGTAACCTAGTGTTTCAACATTCCATACTCCACTTTCCATTCTTTTCATTTTTTTCTCCACTTTTAATTCTCATTGAATTTTATGTAGCGGAGGAACGCCGTGATCTGTCCTTTACCCGAAGTGAGAAAATGAAACTGTGGGAATCGAACCTATAACCGTCGCGTACACAGCCAAATGCTTTGCCACGGGCTTCAAAAAGAAGTGAAGTTATATACTATGCCTTTTAATTCCATTTCCTCAGATTCAGATGTAGTTCCAGGCGATTCTTCTACAGATCTAATACATTCTAGACCTGAGTCGTATAAAAGTTTATCCAAAAGCATTTTGTGGGTATTCTCTATTCTTAGTGAAGTCATTTTTAAAGTTAATCTTTAAATTATAAATTAATTGTAAAGTAAAAAATGTTTTTTGGCTCACTTTATACTACAAGGAAAATTAATTGACAGCTGACAAGTACGATCAATTATATTTTTTTATTATCTACATTATGTATGAAGCTTTTTTTATGATTTATTATTACTTTAAAAAAATATGAATATATTAACATTTTCAGGTGGATTGGGTACACGTTGGGTATCAAAAGACAAACAAGATTTATGAAGCAAGAGTAATTGGGAAGAGAGAGGATTTTGACCTTTAAAAAATACAGTCTCGATGGTACTGGAGGAAGGTCACGTTACAAGCATTTTTTTTAAGGCCGGCAACGCACTTGCAGCTCCTCTGGTTTTACAAGGGGTCGTGGGTGACGGTGATCACTTACCATCAGGTGACCTGTACGCTCGTTTGCTTTGTCTTTTTCCATAAAAAAAAATGAGGACTCCCAAGATGTATAAAGAGGTTGATGATAGTGAAATGGCGAACATGTATGTAGTGATGTGATCGTAGCGTTTGGCGCTCCGTTCTCTTTGAGTACTCTGCCAGGTATAACGTGTGAAGCTAAATAACTTTTTATAAACGTTGTGAAATATTGTATGGTCCATTTATGGAAGAAGATTATAGGGTTTCATGACATTAATATAATTCGGTATAACCCACTGTAACTGCGGTCGAAAGCTTAGAAGGTGTTATAAGTACTATTTGTTTCTATTTAATCTCTGAGGCAAAAACACAAAAAAGCAAGCTAGATATAAAGTATTTTAATTTAGGTGTAGATACTAAATTTGAACCCGCAATATTCCGCAACCCCACATCATTATATGGATATTCCCGTATAAAGTTAAGCAACACATTAACATATCGACCCCACATTTATAGTTTTGTGAAAATGCCACTTAACCTTAGCGTCACACTACCACTATAAACAAAATTATAATTTTAAATCGAAATCACAATCAAAAAACAAGAGCCAGACGACTCTCTTTCTGTGCATTAAAGTGCCAAATTCTTTAAGGAGATCATCAAACAAAATTCTAGGTACATTCGAGAATTCATTAATATAGTCTACCTTGACAAGTCAGGTTCACTAATTGGAACTCCATACCACCCCATAGGGTAGGCACCCTAAATCGGCATTAAATAGACAGAACTCAGACCGTCGTGGCGCAGTGGCACAGCGTGTGACTGTGAACGACGATTGTGGGTACCATTCGGGGGTATGAAATATTTAATATTATCATTTCCTCTATCCAGTAATAAACCAAAACGCGGCGTTGAGTTCTACTACTCAACATTTGATTTTTATAAAATTCGACAGAAAGTGGAGAACGGAGTGTCTTAACGCCAAATTTCCTCTGTCTAGCCCGCTATATGCGGGTTACAGCGGGAAACAAAAAAAAGAATAATAAAAAATCTTAGATCTACGTAACTATATATTTATTTATATGATAGATCGCGATAGTTTGGGGTTGAAAACTATTTTGGCAGACGCACCATTGTTCTAGAGTATTTTAAGTTTGGTGCTTTCAATTTTTTTTAATTTTCCCCGCTTTGATCGCGGATTTGTAGTAATGTGATGAATTTTGACGTCGTCGTGACGCAGCTGGGAGTATTTGTTGTTTAACAAGTACGAGAGATAAGTATTGGTTCAAATTTTATATGGGGAACTTTATTTATATTCTCGTTACTTATCCATCCATAACTAGTCCTCACGATCTTCTCCGGATATAGCAAGATACACAGCAAGAACGCAGTGCTAAGTTACTCAATTCGCACGCAACGCCTATTTTTCAGGTACTGTGTGGCGGAACTCAACGCCGCTCTTAGTCTACAAGAACAGAGAAAGATAATTTTAATATAAGCCACTGCGTTAAGTAACTTTTTAAGTGCGAATCGAAGGCATAATAATCGCGTTAACAGCCAAACGTGCGACACGACGGCCTCGTCTATCGTTCTTATTTAAATAATATGAACAATATCGAAGGAAGTAGAAAATGTATAAAATGACTCTACATATAGAATACGACGTTAAAAAAAATAATTGTTTTTTTTTAATATAATGTTTCTATAATAATAATAAACAATTAATAACTCATTCTTATCTCAAAGGAAGGTTAAATTAATATTATTAATTTATTACAGAATAAAGAAGAAATATATTCTTCAAAATTGAAAACTCTAGTAATAAAAAATGGGAAAAATTTTAGATGATTTAATAAAAAAATAATTCACAGTAAAAATAATAAAGCTGATTTATCACGCTGTATCCCGCACACACTCTGCTCCAGACTTTCTGTCGATTTCCGGAGGCATTGCGTATTGGATAGCGGAACACAACTCCGCGCTTAGTCTTAGTAAATTAAAATATAAATTTAAATAAATGTTTCATTTTCTCCAGTGGGGATCGAACCCACAACCGGTCGCGTTTACAGTCACACACTTGTGTCCCTGCGCCACGACTGGCCTCAAACGCACAGTAATAAGAAATAAATAAAAACACTTTAACGATGTCGCTTTTACTATGTCGCAAAATAAGATAAACAGAGAGGACCCTAATGTTGAGACTTCCGTTCCCCACTTTCCGCCGAAAACTGGAGGCATTGCATGTTGAGTAGCGGAACTCAACGCTGCGTTTTGCCTCGTTTGCCTAGACCTACGAAATGAAAATATAAAATATGTAATTTCCTGGAGTGGGTATGGAACCCGTACCCTGTCGCGGTTACAGTACCCTTGCACCCCTGCTGTGACCTGGCAGAAATTTATATTTTTTAAATATAATTTGATTTATAAAGTTGGAAACGGAGGACTCTAGGTTGCCAGGTTCCTTCTGGATAAATCACACCGTAGATCACATGGTATAGATAGACTCAACTTTACACGCAGTTTATTCCCAGCTCGGGCAAATGCTTATATCTTTCTTTTTCTATTTAATTTAACCCTAGTTTTGTCTTTCTAATACTATAGATACGTGAAGAAATAAAACATAAATACAACAACATTTTAAACACTCCCAAGTAAGCCCCGCCACGCAACACGCAATGTTACGAAAATATAGCGGATAGTGGCGAACGGAGTGTCTTAACACTAGGTTCCCTCGCCCTATCCCTGTTATATACGGAATATATGATAAAGCAACACAAAAAATAAATAAACATACAAATATTATAATGTATTAGTCACATCTAAATAAAGAAACACAATCAACATAAAAAACAATGGCCTCTTAAAAATTTAATTACGCAAAATTTCCACAGCCGCCATCAAAAACTACTAAATGAATAGTGAAATACAGAGTTCTATGTCTATATTCTATATACACTACAGTAGTTCGGAACCCTTCCAAATATAATGAAGGGACTCCCCTAGTTTATACCACTCTAGTTTTAGGCTAGATCCAATATCAGGGTTACCTTTGGAGGGAATTATAATAGTTTTGGATAGTAAATTGAGATTTTTTTATGTATTTTTTTTATTTTGACATATCCTGTTGTATCCCACATATGGCAGGGAAACAAAAGGAACCTAGTAGCTCTGTTCTCCACTTTTCAATACATGTTTTTTAATTCCCTCCGCTCTGGTAAATATAGGGCGGCGTTGAGTTCCACTAATCAGAACGCAGTCTAGAAAATTGTACCGTGTGTTGGAAATGCAGTATTTCAACACCAGGTTGTAAACCTATAACTAAGCAAAAAAATTGTTTTATTTAGGGAATTCGGAATAAGCAATATATTTTGGACTTTTTCCATAACAATTACCAAACTTCCTCCTCCTAAAAAACGTGAAACGTAGAACCACTTCAACAAAAAAAATATATATTTTTATAATATTTCTATGGTATATCCAAAAAAATGGTTTTTATGAATTTTTATCGTGTATTATTTCATACACATTTTTTTCAGCCCAAAAATTTCGAACACTCTACGGTGGTTCATTTTTACGGGTCACCGAGTACTGTAGTAGTAGTACTGCGGTAGTACTATAATAGTACAACTAGTACTCTAGTAGTAAAATTAGTTATATTTAATAAAAATATGTGTGTAGGTAGTAGGTAAAATTCTCGCTCTGGTAACGAGACATGCACGGCGTTGAGTTCCGCCACTGAACACACAATGTCTCTAGAATTGGGTGGAAAGTAGGTGTCTAATGGGAATGGCTACCTATGCTGCTATAATAATTTAAATTATAGAAATAGAGTACATTTGGACTACTGCGATAATTTAATACAGTTATAAAAATGTTCCAATAATATTAGCTCCGACAATAAGATTATTGTTGCCTTGTTTACCACATCGAATAAATGAAAATTCATTCCTTCGAGTTGGAATCGAACCCACAACCACTGCAAACTGCAAATCGTCTGACAAATGTATACACAACTGCGCTCCACATAGTAGGGTTAATAAATAAAATTTAACTTGAAACTCTCTTCTCCGCTTTTTACCCTCGAAATGATAATTGAAGCGGAACTCAACGCCGCGCTTTGCCATTTAAACTTACGAAAAATCAATTCACAATTTGACAACCCTGTAGTCTTCCTCGGTATTAAACCGTCCCCCTACGCTCGAGGGCTCCTTCCCCCCGCTAGATATTACCGCTACTATTGCAATTTAATGTAAAAATACTAAAAGATTATGAGATAACGATTATTTTACATATTTATGATAGAATTTTTTTACATATCCACCCTTTCAGAGGAGAATGGGGATACAAATTATAGTTATTGTACTCATTGGGGTACCTGCGGTATTGAAATTATGTTGTTTGTTGTGTTGTGTGTGTGTTTCGATAGATAAACCTACATAACTGTTTCTTTTTAATATATAAATAAAAAATATTTTAATTTTTGTTTTATGTTTTGTGTATAAGTATATATTTAGTTTGGATATTGATATAAAAGAAATATTTGACAATTTAAAGGTTAGTTTGTTAGTAAAATATATCAACATAATTTGTATTATACGAAAGCAATAATATACCATTTCATTTTCTATATATTCCGTATGTTTAGAGCGATAGTTGTTGTTGTTATAGGTTATTTTATTTTAACATTTCCTATTAACAATTATTCTTAACATCCTAATAATAAAATATTATTTATAATATATTTAACCATGTGTCACGTAAAAAATATAGCTTATTATTAATAATTATACAAAGAGTCCGTCGTGGCGCAGCAGCACAGTTTGACTATAAACCAAACATCTGAATGAGTAAAATTTACAAACTAAACATCCACGAATTCGTTGTCCACTCCTGGGAATAAATTAGTTAAATTTTCTAGTTCTGGTAACAAAGCGCGACGTTGAGTACCACCACTCAACGAAGCGTCTTAAAAATAATACGGAAATTGAGGATCGGAGTGACTTACCACTATATTCCCTCTGACCTCCTGTATGAGCTATATAAGGGATACAGCGTGAAGATAAAAATATATATATATATCCTAACTATTACGTAAATTCATCATCGCTTTTAAATGTACCATATTATAACTACATAACACAAAGGTATACTTACTTATATATTATTATATATAATAAAGCAAAATAAAGTCGAAATATTCAAAGTCAAAATAAATAAAACGCAGTCTATAACCTAAGAAACTTCATCGCTATACCTAGATTTTTTTCTAGACGCAGGTTCAAAAAAATCGTTTAGCTCACGCATTATTATGTAGTGTGCGCCCATACACACACATGTATACATATGTACATGTATACTTACATGTGTATAAGAGTGTAAGTATGTGTGTGAGGTACACATACGCGCGGTGCGTGGCAAAAATGCACCGCGACTTGGTTAAATATTGGACGCGTTGGGGAGCTTTGGAATCGCTATTACGCATTTTTTATTTAAGTTTTTTTTGGAAAATATTTTTGTGATATGTTACAGATATTTGCTACTTCCCTTAGATAAATACTGTAATATAGTATTTATGATCATACTAATATTTTAAAAATTTATGCTGAACAGATTTTTTTAATTAGTAAATTAAAGGAAGGAATAAAAGGACAAGTTTTGAATTCTTAAGACTTTTTCCATGTCTTTTAAAGATGAGAGAATATATAATGATATGCAATAAAGTGGGTAAAGATTTTAAAATGATTCTTTATATTTAATAATAAATAATTCGAACCAGAAACAAACTAATTTGCAGATTTTACTTCATCATTTCTATTCTGACCTTTCAAAAAGAAGTACTTTACTTTATAAGATAATTTAAAAAAAGCTGCAAAAGACACTTAATATAATATTCTACACTGTACTACTCCATACCATCATATACTCCCAACTTCCCCAACTGGCGAGGTGAATGAACTCACGAAATGCATGCACACACACGCACAACGCGTAACGCATTACACACACACGCACATGCTCAAGACGACAAACATTAACGTAGGTTAGTGTGATGACTAAAATGAGCTAAATATAACTACATATTTTTAAATTTTATTCATAGAATAATTTAATATTTATTAAATATAGCATTAAGCTATAGTTTAAAATATTCATATTCAATAAAGGCATAATTATTATGAAAATTTAAATTGCACAGGATTTAAACCTGGAAAATTTAAAATAAATCTTTTGAAATATTTATTACTTGAGACCATCATGGCGCAGTGTGTGAGGATATGACTGTAAGCGGGATGGTTGTGGGTTTCATCTTTATCGGGGAGTGATAATATTATCATTTACCCTCTGGTAGACAAGCTGCTTTGAGCTTAGGTCCGTATTTATAAACCACTCTCAACTCTGAGATCGATCTTGGGAACGATCTTGAAATGTCGTTTTCATTCATACACTATATGACCGTATGAACGTAATGTCTCAAAAGTTAGTCTTAACACTAGGTTCCCTCTGCCATGCCAGAAAACAATGAAACACTGTAAATGAAACACTGTATTATATTTATATGATTTTAAGCAAAACTATTATCTTCATATTGGTAATACAATATTTTAGGTACAATATTTAATTTCAATAATCCTTTAATTAGGGATCCATAAAGTTTTCCAAAACAGGTAAAAAAAGTTATGACAGAGAAGAAAAGAAAATCGGTAGAAATAAAAGTTTCTAAAAAGAAGATCAATTTTCGTTTTAATATAAAATATGTTCATTAAACATTTTCAATTTCATTTAACTGCAGCTTTGCCCCTGTAGTCAAACAGAAATAACTAAGTAAACTAAGAGTTATATATGACACATCAAAGAGCTCGAGGTACGTCCAACTGAAGTGGGTTACATCGAAACAATTAACGTGAAGTAATATAGCCTATAGCCTCCCTTGATAAATGGATAATCTAAAACCAAAATAACATTCCAATTCGAAACAGTAGTTCCTGAGATTAAAGCTCTCAATCAAACTTTTAATTTTTATAATATTAGTAGGTCTATACCTACTATTCTTATTTTATTTGTAGGTCTATATTTGTAAATTGTACAAAATTTCGTTACAAGATTCGAAGTAACGACCCTTGTGTCATCTTCATTATAATTAAACTTCCAAAATCATTCACCATATAAATTTTTCATGCACAAAACACCCCTAAATGACTTAACGCTGAATTTTATATATCTATATATGTCAATATGTATGTATGTATGTATGTATGTGTATATTGAATACCTTAAACTATCCCTATAATTTCGCCACCCCAAAAAGAATATTAAAAAGTGAAAGGGGCCGTTCACCTTCGGTAGATGCGGAGCTAGCGAAACCCTTTGGCTGTTATTATCAAAATAATATCAAAACTGTATCTATCTATCTATCTATGTACGATTTCGTGTCTTTTAGGGTGTAGTTGGAATGACTTAACAAGATTTTTTTTATGCTTTTTTTGTCAGATATCTTGAGAGTGGCACTCACAAACATACAAATAATCTAAAAGTACTTTCAATTGCAGTCCTGTATGTAATAATATCCTTACAAAGATATGTAAATTAGGCAAAAGGATGGCTATGTAGTTGTTTTTTGGTTCTCCGCATTTTTTCGTTTAATTTTCCGCACATATGTTAAGACTCTCCGTTCCCCACGCACCAGTAAAATTTCAAGGCATTGCGTGTAGAGCTTCCGAATACAACAATAAATATATACGTTTCATGCAGAACATAAATGTCTTTATTGCTTCAAATTAATTTATATTTTTTTTAGCGTCACGTTGTCTCGCGGCTACAGCGGCTTACACAGAGGGAGCCAAGTGTTAAAACCCTCCGTTTTCTACTTTTCGGCCATATTTTCAATGATTGGGGTTTCGAGTTCCACCCTTAACAATCATTTACAGTCAGCAACGACTTATAATTAAAAATATTTTTCACCTTAAGAAAAAAAAAACCACCTAAACGGAAAATCACGAGAAAAAAACTAGTCTCCCAACATCATATAGACAGACTATAGAGCTAACAGAAACTACCCTTTAATAATAAAGGGTAAGCATTTCACTTACAAGTGCAAACGAAGTCGCGGCAACCTCTAGTGTGCAAGAGCATATACGTAGTAAGAAAGTTTCGCAATTAAACCATTTCATAAACCAAGTGAGCTAAGGTGGAACAACTGTTAACTAACTTTATATATTACAATTAGATAATGCACTATTAAATTGTTATGAGTGCTTCTGAGTGCGGGTTCGAATCCTAGTTTTGTTGGGTGGAAAGGATTTTTTTTTTATTTTATCAATGAAAATTTTATGTTGTTTTATGTTGTTTTATGTTGTTGAAATGTAAGTAGATAGTTTTTCGAATAATCCTTGGGAATGGTTTATATAGTGTATATATTTTTTTTTCATATTTTCTTTAAAATAACTTTTAGATGTTTATCTTTTCCATGAACACTTGTATTTGTTTACAGTACAATGTAGCTAAAAACAAAATTTATAACAATTGTATAGAGATTATGCTTGTGTACACATACGATGTAGCACTTCAGCTTGTTTTCCAAGAAACGCGGTTTCAAGCCGTGTTATTATAAAAAAAATATAAAGTACTAGCTTTTAGTTCGCTGCGTTGAGTTCCGCCATTCAACACTCAATGTCTCCGAAATATGGCGGCTGCAGCTTCGCCTCCGTAGTCTAAAAGGTATAATTAAGAGTTGTGTGACAGGTACCTTCTAAGTTCTAATATAGTCTAAAATATAATTTGCCTGTAACTTCTGAGCCATTTGTAAAATTTTAATAGATAGTTGACTTTCTTTATTACCGAAGCAACTATAACATGCTTCCTTATAATTAAAATATACTATAATATATTTAGATTATAAGTGTAGGTTCAGTTTTGGCGTAGTGGTTCGGCGTCCGACTGTAAACGCGATGGTTGTGAATTCAATCCCATCCGGCAGAATAATTATTTATAAACTTTTTTTATATTCCCGCTCTGGTGTACAGCGTGGGGCGATGATTTCAGCTACGCAACACGCAAATGCCTCAAAAATTGTGCGGAAAGTGAAGAACGGAGTGTCTTAACACTAAATTTTCTCAGCCTATACTGTTCGGAAAAAAGCTCGAAGCTATTTTTTTATCATAAATATATTACTATATGTATACTATATTATTTAACTATATGTACGTACACACGTTCAAAATACACCTCCCTCGCTTACTCTCTAAATGTTCTCTAAATGTATATTTAAAAACTGTAAGTAATATCGATACTTGAGCTATCCCACGGGAGCCAGGATGGGGGTCGGGAAAAAACGCTTTTTTTTTGTCCAAATATTCACGAAAATGTCGATACATTAACTAATAACTTTCAAAATAATGAAAATTGTAATATTTTAGAAACTTTTAGAAGAGACTTTCAGAAATATGATTTTTAGATATACATATATGTATGTGTTACTTTGTTTTGAAATTTATTTTTTTATTTTTACTACTGCACTTGTGGTGCAGCAGCGGTTGTGGATTCGATTCTCACTCGAAACACTAAATTTCACTTTAAGTTTTAAGCACAAACTGTGCTTAAAACTTAAAGTGAAATTTAGACCTTGAATTTATTATACTGAGTGAACATGTCTATTGAATGTGATGCAGGATAGCTGCCAGCATATATAATATTTAAATTATACCATTGACTTTGAAAAGAGCAACTGCTGAGTTTCTTGCCGGCTCTTCTCAGCAGAACTGCCTTCCGAACCGGTGGTAGCTTTCTTATATGTTCATTCGACGATTTAAAAGTGCGTATAGTAGTCTATTTGATTGAATTTTTTAAAGAATATTTTGAATTTTAATTTCAAAATAATTTTGAACACAAAACTCGGCTGAACATTGGTGAAGTATAGAATGATGTATTACTAAACATTTAACTTGGCTCTCATCACATTTAAATATGTTTTTGATAAGAGTTATCTTATCAATTTTAACTTAATAACAACAACCCGTCAATTGTTGTATAACGTATACAGCATTACGCGTATAAAAGTTCCATTACAGATATTCGTAAAAGCCCTTTAGTATTTTGTGTACTTGAATAAAAACTATTCACATTCACCTGTCAGTCTTTTATCCGCACCCTAATATTTGGATTGAGTTTTTTGCTTTCCGTGTAACTAATTTCTTCTTTTCACTAGTTTTTTGGATGTACTGGTAGGTGTAAATGAAAAAAAAAAGTTTTTTTTTAGTATATATATACATATATCGCTCGTGGTCTCCGATTACCAGTGGAACAGTGGGGAAGTTAATTATTGTATATATCTTCATTTCCTATTTCTGGTAACAAGATCTAGATCGGTATTGGGGATACCCACTCAACACGAAATGTCAAGTAAATTTTGCTAAAAGTGGAGAACGGAGTGTTTAAACCTTAGATTTCTTCTGGGTACTTTGCTATATGCGCTATATAGCGTGGAGATATAACTCATATATGGATTGTTGATTCAGTGGTAAGTTAGTTTGTATAATCGTTGGTTTGATCCTATTTAGTACAAGGATGTATAACCTGATTAATTAAAAAAATTAGAGCTTACAGTCTATTAGGTTTATAAATTCGAAATAGTTAAAACATTTCTTTATTTAAATAAGACATGATATTTTCATAATTTGTGAAGGATAAATAAATTAGAAAGAAGAATTATAAGATAAATATAAGTCCCTTCTCTTTCTAAATTTTGTCTTTTTTAAATTTAAAACAAGTAGAGAGAATCTATATCATGCCGTTCCCTTGTCGGTCATTCCTAGGTAATAGGTTCCCAGTTTCCTTTTGCCTAACCTACTTCAGAATATAGCGTAAAATAAAAAACAAAGACATCACATGTTACATACTAGAATCTACAGTCACATTTTTTAAAATATCCTTAAAATATCCTTCAAATAGGAATCGAACCCACACGTATCTCACACAATCAAAAATGACACAAAATATGTATATATTCACACAATAAAACCAATAAATCGTGAATTTCTACGAAAACCACATTATTTTAAACATAAATACCTTACATATTAAAGAAATTATCAAATCAAAAGGCGTCCAAGCATCCGTTTATTGTAATTTTTTCTATGTAACGAGTTGAATGACCGCGTGTGCGTACCTGTGCAATTCATCAAAGTGCAATAATGTGCATAGGTACTGGGATAGGTAAAGCTGGGTCGGCTAGGGACCGCGACCCCTTCAGCTATAAACCTTGCATGGACAAACATGTTCTAGGCTTAGTGGTTTGTGTGTTGGGATTAAAAAATAAGATCAATATTCGATTTCATGTGATTTTTTTTTCTTAGATAACGTGGCGTGGACTCCTGGAAGTCAGCTTTAGTTATTCAAAATAGACGGTAAGTGGAGAACGGAGTGTTTTAGTAGTAGATTCACTCTGTCTATATATAGGCGAGAGGTATAAGAAGATAAAAAGAACAATTTATGTAATAATTTTATTTGAGAAAATATATTTCAAATTTTTATCCTCACATTTTTTTCTATTTAATTCAACGTGCTATTAATATATATTCTTTATTGCAAAAAAAATTGTAAAATACAATTAAAAGATATGTTTACACCATTGTAAACATGGCATTTGAAAATATAGTTGTTTCATACTGTTTGAGAAGAAATTGCAGGTTAATTAATAGATTCTATTTTTTATTTTGTCGACTTATACCTACATCAGCTTCATGTTGTATCCTGCATATAGTAGGGTAGGCAGAGGTAACTTTGTGTTGGCACATTCTGTTCCCCATTTTTCTGTTAAGTAGCGGAACTTAACGCCTTTGTCTTTTGAAAAAAACGATGGTTCGTTCGCCCAAGAATCAAGAAAGGAAAGGAAATAGGAATCCAACCTATAACCGTCGCATGTTGCCGCTGCACCACTACGAAGTCGAAAATAGCTGATACTTCAAAAACCGTTAATATTGCAGCAATATAAAACCGCTAACGCCGTTAGGACTACGTTAATTCTTGTGCCTTGTAAAGATATTTATCACCAAGATTGATGATGGTTTTAGATAAAGTGATACGTAGAGAGAAGAACAAGATAAGTTCAATTAAACCTTCATATCTTTACTAATAGAATTCAAAGGGAAGGCAGAGGGAACCTATAGAAACAATTTTAATTTTACGAGTATTGTTTGGCGGAACTCTATTCGGCATTTTATTTTATTATCAGAACGAAATAAAAAAACAATTTGCTCCGAGGAATTGAACCCACAACCGTCGCGTTTACAATCAGACGACGGCTTCAAATTAACAAATACGTAATATCGATATTTCTTTGATATACCTAGATTTACAAGAGGTTCGAGTCTTCAAGCCAGTACTTAGGCTGCAGCGCCTGGGGATAACTAACATTCTATTTAGCTATTTAAGATTACCAGTTTAGATCCGGTAAGTATACGTTAAAATCTCATATAATAACTACTGTATCGATGATAATTTGATATGAATTGATAACAAGTTCGATTCCTGTTTCGTGAAAAAAATAATAGAAGTGAGGTAAGAGTCTTTCAGTTTAAGAGTTATGTGAAAAGAAGAATGAAGATGAAGAGAAATAACATTTGCTGAATGTAATAAATCTTCTTACGTTAATTGAGGCCGTCGTGGCGCACTGGAACAGTGTCGGACTGTAAACGCAACGGGTGTGTGCTGGATCCTAAAACGCAGCATTTCATTTCCCGCTCTTGTAGACGAAACGCGGCGTTGAGTTCGGCCACTGAACACGCAACCACGTGATTTCTCGTCTAATCATACGAGTGTCTTACCTCTAGATTCAACCTGGTTACCCTTCCATGCGGGAATAAGCATGAAGCTGTTTTGCTTCTTAGAGTTGGACTATCGCATAAAATAAAATATTACTAAATATTAAAATAATATTACAAGCGATTATAAAATATTTTTGGAGTGGGTACATATATATTAGAAATTTTAGAATTGTTATTTTAAATTATATATCTTTAAAAACAAATGAACTAAACTAAGAAATAACACTTATACCAATATTTTATACTCACTTGAAAAACATATTAGCATCAACAAAATGGCCGCTAATTTTACAGCGCTGCAATTTATCTATGAAGCACTGTTTGCTAGAATGATCTATTCCACCCCATCTCTATGTGGAGTGGCGATTGGTCGATTTCATTTTGAAAAACTACCCTTTTAGCAACGGAACGCTAAGCCGTACTTCTATGGTAATAATAACAGCACAATATTTTCTACTTGTTTACATTAATAGGCATGATGCAAACCTATGAATGCTCAAATATTTGAAAAAAAAAACGAAACTGTCATATTTTTTTTAATTGACAAATGTCTATTTATTTTTTCAATGTATCTTAAAACATTTAATTAATAATTAAAGCGTTGCAATTTATCTATGAAGCGCTTTACGCTGGAATGTACAAACCGACCCCTATCTATCTAGGGGTGGCGATTGGTTGAGCTATTTCGCTGTAAACGTACCCTTTTGGCCTTTGTGGTGTAACAAAACATTTTTGCATTAATCCACGGCGGGGTAATGGCCGCGGGCCGATGCAGGAAATAATTAGCTAAGAGAAAGCAAAGTTTCAAACTCTTATGAGTTGATTGTCAACGTTAGTGCGTGGGGCCTAGAAAAATCGAGGCTGGCATTGGTTATATGGAAACAAAAACTTAGCATCGATGGTTCTAGAATTTTAAATGTACATTTATAGGAATAGTTTCTCATTAAACTGAGGCAATGATTTTCTCTTAGTCACAAATATGCCTAGTCAAAATCTTAGGCTTATAATATGTATATATTATAACCTAAGATTTTGACTACTTGTACTTAAAAATCTGATGTAAATTTCTATCGCCATTTAAAAAAATATTTATTTACTATTACATACATATTTGACAATGACGTTATAAATCAAGGCTGAGCCATTTGTATTTAATTTAGTTCTTGTGGAAATATTATCTAACTATAATTTAAATTTCTATTTACATTCACGTGAAAATTAACATTTGCTTATTGTACATATATGCTCATTATTCTATCTGCTGATAGTAGTTTTTGCAAAGATAATTATTTGAAAAAAGACTAAGTTTTAGACTAACAATCACTATACTAAAAAACTAGGTACTTCCAATCGTCTACATATTTTCCTAGAAAACTAACTTTCGATACGGCAATAAGCCGTACACAGCACAACCACAGTGCAGTTCTCAAAAAAATAATTAAATAATTAATTTTTAAAAAAAATTAAGCGTCAAAATAACAGTTATATTTATAATACTATGAGAACCTAACATAATATTGTCTAATACTTAAATAAAAAAATAAATCTTTCAATAATACCAGCATAATAAAGTAAAGTTAAATTTTTTAACAAATATAACTAACCTACGACACGTCAATAGGCTGTACACAGCACAGTCACAGGCAATGCAAGAGCAGTTAGGTTTAAAAATATAAAAATCTGAGGTGTATGACCGTCAGCCACCTGCCGCCACAAAAACTGTACCGACCAGCTCCGCTATAACGACAGTTTTCATCTTGAAATACGATTTTATAGTTTTAAGTTTATAGTTTATACTAAAATTCGTTTCGGATTTTATATATTGCAGGAAAAATATTAAATATAATACATGATGTAAGGACTTATTAAAATATATTTTTGGTAATGGATAAAAAATAAGTTGCTGATAAGCAATCCTATTAATTAATTTATTGTATTGCGTAATATAAGTAGAGGTATCTACTCTACGAAATCGAATCTAAACTACGAAATATATATGACATTGTACATCATAGCACAGTGCGGCTGTAATAACAGCGGTTCTGGATTCGACCCAATCACTCGTAGGAATGATATATTTTAACTATTTTCGTGAAGACATATTTCTGCATTGAGTTCCGCCACCGTTTCGAATTAGGGCACAAATAAAGAAAGTAGTTTCTAGAGACTGCTTTGTATACTAATGCAAAGTAATGTAACGTATAGAAGCATCATGAAACTTTTCTTATAAATTAAAAACATATTAAGAATTTCGATTTCATAATAATGATCCATAAATTTTTAATAGTCGATGATCATTATAACATAAGCTATAAATTATATAAGAAGCTAACAGCCAATCGTCTCTACAAATTACTACACAAAAAAAAAAACAAAAGAATACATAAATAATGTTCATCTACGAATTATCAACCAATGGCTGTGAAAAGGAAACAAGACAGGTTATTTAGAACCCGAAAACGACAACTGACCTACCTTAAATAACTCACTCACTCACTCACTTTATATTTTTACGAACATTCTGTTTGTATTTAAATAAACATTTTATAAGCGTGTTTATATAACGTATGTTTATAAGTTTATATAGTACGCATTTTTCGTATGCCTGTACACTGCTATGTAGGCCAAAAAATATAGTGTTAAGACACTCCGCTCCTCACTTTCCTTCGAATTTCGAAATATTATTGTAATCAAATATCAAAATCGTATTTATTTCGTATATATACTTGATATAATGTTATTTAGTACCTCGAAAACAGTACTGACCTACCGCAAACAGTACGTGTTAATTTTTTAAATTTTTATTTGTTTAAATATGTATATAAAAATGGTCCTTTGTGTATGAAGTTTATATATATTTGTTATAAGGATTTTAATGTAGATCTGACATGCAACAACTAAAAGTATTTGTATAACTGAAATTCGAAGCAACGCGGTAGGAAAAGGGAACTCACGTCCAATTTTTGATACATTGGCTGGTTAGTAGCGTATCTCAACGCCGCGTTTTGACTTGTTACCAAAAAGGATAAATGTAAAGCTATAATTCTCCTGAGTGGGAGTGGGAACCCCACAACCGTCATTCATATATATTAAACAATTTGTAAAACAAAAAAAAATCGCCACGTAGCCATTATTCATTGAAATATTTCTAATGCATCTTTAATTATCTGTTTATTAAATTATTTTATCTATATTATCCGGAATTTAAATTACCGACCCAAAAGCTGCTTATTAGCACCTGCTCTATGCCTCTATGACGGATTATTATAATATCTAAGTTTAATTGCGGAACTCTAACTTATTTAATATTCATGTTACTTAATAATGGAGTGAACCTGTTATTTAGTTTACATATGTAAGTATATATATATAGGCACGTCGAGCTAGTACAAAAATAATGAAAGTAGTTGTTTTATTATAAAAAATATTGAGAAAAAAAAACAAACACTAGCGACCTATATTGTAGTATAATAATACCAATAGAGGTTATAAGATTAAATTTGATGTATTATAATTATTATGCTTTTGTTTAGTGTATTAAAGGTAGGTAAATTTTTTCGTTTTAAAAATTGACAATTTTTTTGTCTAAGCACCAAAGCTGCAAAGAGATGTATGTATTAATAAAAAAAATATATCTATATTTGTTAATCAATCATATTTTAGATCTGTGAATAAGCTAGAACATTTTGGATAGCTTCTTATTTTGTCAAGATGAGAGCCGAACATAAGACATTATTGTTTGTTTTTGTTTTATAGTACAATTTTCTAGACATTGCTTGTTGAGTTGCGAAACCTAACGACGCGCTTCATCTTGTTGTCAGAGTAGGGAAATGAGTATAATTCAACAACCGTGGCGTTTACAGTAACTCATAATATTGTTATAAAAAAATCTTATAATTAAGCAGACAAACCCACAAAACGAAGCTAGTTAAGTTATAAAAATTCAAAATGCGATTTTCGTAACGATTCACATTCAACACAGAGAGCGCGAAAGATAATTTTTGTTTCACACACACAAGCGCACGCACACGAATTCCAAAATAGAGTGAATAAGAACGATATAAAAATGAACGAGTTAGAAAGGGACGGATGCCTTTTTCGCAACTCTATTCATCCAAAATGCCGATAAAGAATGACGTTTCAAAGGACATTGACCTTCAACGCGTACTTTGGACCTTGTTTTTTTGGTTCAATTATATTTTTTTATTTATATTTTCAAACAATATTTTCATCTTATATTTAATAAATATAGTGTGTTTAAAACACAATCTATTTTATTATTTCTTGGCTTTTGTAGTTACCTAACATATATTTATTATGCATCCAATGTTTTTTATAAAAAAAAACAGGCCATAGAATCTATTAGATTAAAATTTACAAATATTTTGATTAGATAAAAATAATATATAAATTTAATGTAAAATATTTATATTTTTAAATAAACTTTACCTATAAACAATTTAAAGAATAATTTCATTATTTAAAATAAAAAAATATATAAATGTATATCTTTGCCAACATATAAATTATCTACGTTTTATCTACATTTATTTTTAGTCTGTTAACATTACTTGTCAAATCCCTTCCTTTATTCGTCTTAATTCGCAAACACAGGCGATGACCGGAGTCAAGGCCGCAAATTCAAGCCCTACTAAGTACGAACTACAATAAAAGGATCATTTTATTATTTCTATGGAGTAAATTTTAAGACAGTTATTTTCATTTAATATGACTTTGATTTGAAATAAATTTTATAGTAGATTAAATAATGTGTTTTATACAATAAAAAAAAAACATTTTTGAGTTATGTGATTTATTATTAGGAAAACGAAATTTTCATTTCTAAATTATTATAGTTCGGAGATGTATATCTATGACGTTTACGTACATTTATATACATCTATATATCTTAGGAACTGCTGATTCAAATGTATATTTTTATACAATTATTTTGTTGGTCGATAGTGCATTTATCGAGGAAGATTATAAGATAAATTCACGTTGATCGTTCCTATGTACCTAAATATTCTAGATGCGGCCAGAATTATCGCTAAGAATGTTTCACGCATTTTACACAACTCTTAGTTACGTCAGTTCGATAATATGAGAGAAATACTTATTTAGAAAAGGTAAATAAAAAAGGTAGGGACTCGAACCCGTGCCTCCTGGAAACCGACCAGGCGCTCTGACCACTAAGCCATACGTTCTCATCAAGCTACGTCGAAATTTTTATACGTTTATTACAACTTATTTATGTTGTTAACATCTCTGTATGGAGATTTTTACAAATTTCCGCTGCCCAAAGATTATTTAACAACATTTATTTTTAGAAGAATTTTTATACGTTTTTCTAAATAAGTATTTTTCTTTCCTAAGTGTGGAATAACCCTTTAAAAATGTAAAAAATATGAGAGAAGCCGCAGGTAAAGCTAGTTGTACATATGACTGTTCCCCCCAACTAAATTTGTACCTACGACCATTATATTCGGGGGAGGGAATCTCTGAATCTAGTGTTAAGACACTCCATTCCCATTAAGATATTTCAGTTCTCAGTTTCTATCATATACATCCCAAATGCGACGTAACAGTAGTCAAACATCAATAATTATTTGAATAAACACAAACGTGACGTCATTAGTTGTTTTTACCATATAAGTTTTAGTTAAGAAAGCTTTAATTCAAATCGAAGGCCATGACTCGGCTCGAGGTAATATTTTGAAAATACCGTTTTGATATTTATAAAGGAACAAGTTTTCGTAAAACTGTATAAAACAAAAAAATAATATAAGTACTTTAAAATGTTATTCACTATATATATAGCTTTGTGGCGGTTTCCCTTTGATAGTTCCCTTTGATAGGCTGCGTGGGTCTTTCTTGTAAAATGGTGTTTTATTTTACACCGACAATTTTATTATTTATTTTGTGTCAAAATTTATTTAGTTTGTGTCGAACCTGCACCTATCGCTTGTTCAGTGAGACACTACCACTGTCAAAGTGGAGTCTATTGCGCCATTATATAGTGCAAGGGGATCATTGTGTAATAAGCATGACGTATAATATTATAATACATACATATGTTCTGGATATTATATGTTGGTATATGAAATAGAAACCATGTAAAAGTGGTTTATTATTTTATCTTCACGCTGTATCCCGCATACTAGTGTTAAAACACTTCGTTCCTTACTTACCGCCCAAATTTCAATTAATAATTGATTCCCCGAATGGAAGTCTAACCCACAACTGTCCCCACAATAATGGGACGCCTCGCCTCGATAGCCCTAACTACGTGCAACAGTGATTATATGTTCAAGTGGTAATATTTTTCTGAAAATTGCGGAGAATGAAGAACGACCTTGTTGTACAATATACAATCTTATAGTATTTTTTAACTGTTTTTATTTTTTTAAATCTTTTTTAATCCAATGAAATTATTTTTATTGGAACACGACTACAATTTAATGAAATGCCTAGAATATTTTTTTCTTTTATAGTTAAACTTATTAAAGTTTGGACTATAAAATAAATATAAAATCAACATCAAGATATATTTTTTAATATTATTTTCAAAATTATTTTTTCAATTTAAATAACAATACCGTAAAAAATAGTTTCATAAAAAGAATTTTCGTTATAAAGTCGAAAACTTAAAAGGTAAATCTTTTAAAAGAAACAAAACAGTAAAAAATTATTTCGAGCGATGTGAATAATCGAATTTATTGAGGAAATACAATGTTTCGGCCTTGAAAGGACATACACCCGAAACTGCATTTTGGTAGGCGAGTATAAATGACATTATGCGACTTCTTAACATATTTTATTTTGAGATATATTTTTTAATTCTGCTTATTATTAATGTATTTTAAATATATTTTATGCATATTTTTGAACTTCACTTTGTATCCCGCATATAACAGGGTTGATAGAGGGGATCTAGTGCTAACACTCAACACACTTCGTTCCCCGGGCTCTGTCCAATCTTCAAGACATTGCGTAGAGGTACTCAACTTACATATTAGAATAATAAATTTTATATTAATATCATAAAACTATTTTGTAAATTTAATATATTTTGTACCTATAGGTATATTTAAAGACTCAGTACACATTAATAAAAATTGCACAATAAATAATGCATACACATAACTAAACTTGAGTGACTGATTACTCTCTTTTCCATATATACAAGTTAAGAAGCAAAATAATAACCCTAAAAGAAAATAAATACAAAATTTTACAACCCATCCGTCAAATTTGATCTAGATATATCTTTAGATTGAATATTGTGTGCATAATTGACTGCGCCCGCGCAATGTCTCGGATCCCGTTTTACTTGTACATGTGTGTGTAACATTTGTATGTGTGAGTGTCGTACATTGACATCGTTTTTTACACTTTGAGATAGGTCATGGACGGTTCTTTAATTTTATTATTCAGCTTTGATACGCTCATGTCTCTTTTATGTTTATTTTTGTGGTTATGACGCAATAACCGATTTGATATGATAAGAATATGTTTAGTAAATGAACGTAAGAAGAAATTTGTGTTAGGACACTCTCTTAGACATAGTGTGTTTACTGGCGGAGTTTAACTCTGCGTTTCTCTTATGAAACACGAGTAATTATAATAAGTAAATAATTAAAAAAATATATTTTTGGAAGCTAATGATTTTTTTTATATAAAAAGTAATCTTATATCATAAGTGTTATTAAAAATTATATTTTAGTTATTATAAAGTATGTACTTTCTTTTAGTTCATAATATATAATGAATGAGCTGATGATGAGTTTGGCAAAATAAAAAGAAATACAGATAGCTATATTTTTGGTGTTTTTTTTAACTTCACGGTTTATCCTGCATATTTGCGAGATATTCAGTATACGTGTATACAGTCTCAACTCGATACCTTACCAAGAGAAAAATGAAATGTTTCCTTACAATACAAATATTTCATTATTTTTGAGTGGAAATCGAATCCACAATCAACGTGTTTATATTCAGATCTCTGTCACATTGCATCACAATAGCCATTGGTCACAGAAAGTCTTAGTTTAGAGAAAAATATATTTACCAGGAAATTTGGTAAAATAAAAAACATGTTATTTTATTTCGGCTTTATATATGCAGTTGACATTTGATATTTGAAGGTTCAATTCCATGAAAGGTGAGATGAGATCCATGAGATGTTGTTACATTTATATAAATTATCATATACATTGGTCGGGGGAGTACTCGCTTGACCTTCGAAAACACAGTATCAAAGATACTGGAGGAAGGTCACGTAAAAAGCATGAGGATCCCCCGGAGGGCATGTATGAAGAGGTTGATGACAGTGGACGAGGCGAAAGAGGTGTGTAGAGACCGTAGCGTTTGGCGCTCCGTTCTCTCTGACTACCCCGCTGGGGATAAAGCGTGAAGTTAGTATAGTATAGTATAGTGTCATATACATACAAACTGATAACCTCCTTTTGTGAAGACAGGTAAAAAAATCGGTTAAGTGCGAGATCGAGTTCCAATTGAATTATTGTAGGTCAACGGGAAGAACAACTTGTAAAAGTTGACAAATTTAAATTGTTAGTCCACGGGAAGTACCTAATAGGTTTTGATTACGCGGCGAATTTCATACGAAATGCATCAAAATTGATGCACAAATGCTCGATTTTTCTTATTGTATTGATTTAGAAGCTTGATTTTTCTGTACTTCAAGAAAACATAGACCTAAATATTCGATATTAATTTCAGCTTTATACCTACACGAGATCTCGAGATATATGGTCTTGACATATGGATATATAGACAAGAAAATAATCCTATAAGGGTTCCAATTTTTACCTTTTGAGGCACGGAACCCTAAAAACTTAAATTTCATATACAATTTTATTGATCTTAATTATTTTCTTTGAGTTTACGCTTCATAAATCCTCATAAATCTACCATTTATCAATCTATTTACAAAGTATAAGCATAATTAAAAGAAAATAGCTATGAAATCAAGCGTTAACTGTATTTTTTGCAAAGCAATGAAATCTATATCTATATATACCTGTATAAACTCTTCTATTACGTAGTGATTGACAGACAACACATACAGAACTATTGAACTTAGAAAGTTAAAATTTGTCATTATCGAGTGTAGGAGTAGCACTAAGATAGTCTTTCCCGTTTTTTTTATTAAAACGAAAAAAACAAGGTTTTCCATTGTTTTCAACGTCTGCACAAGGAAAGTAGCAGGCGGTGACTAGTACCTACATTATACCAGTATTATAAATGTGAATGTAAGTTTGTGTGTTACGCTTCTAAGTTTTGGATACATTCTTAGAGGTAATAGAAAAGACATGGGACTTTTTTTAAAAATACCTTTTAACTTTTTAATATAAAATATATTATCTCTTGATTTTATAAAAATAAGTTTAAGCGAACGACACTACGTTTGAGTCTTTAGTATGTAAAAATTTTGCAAATGCTTTTGTAGAGCGTAAATGAACACTAAGAAGAGAAATAAATAATAGATGTTTAATTTCAATAACCTGATATTATTATATTATAAAAAAATATTTTCTCTTGGGGAGTGTAGGGGAGCGTAAAGAACTGATTTCTGGAAATTCTTGCATTCTGGAAATTTCGTATGAGACCGAAAAATGAGATTTTATATTAAATTACACGAAAGCGAAGACGCGGGCCGTCACTAGTGGATATGTATTTTGTCGTAAACCTATTCTTTCTGTTCTTTGTATTTAGTGACGGTAAAGCAGTTAACAAGCGATTAATTAAAATAATGATGGCTATTACGACTTTGTTAGGCCTTTTTATAGCTTACTGTATTATCTGTTGTCGATGGTTGTGAATTTGATTTCATTCCAATATAAAATAAAGTTTAATATAGTTAAGATCATCAAACTTTAAACCTAAGTAACATATATATTTTTGAGTCCATATGTACCATACGTATTAATTTCTTATATTAGTGTAAAAAAATTGTAAAAGGGAAACGGTACTGTTTTTATAGTTATGGTAAATACAATTGTTCATATTTTTTGTCTAGATAAATTGGGACAAGTCGACCTAGTGTCAAAAGTCTCCGCTCTGTACTTTTTGTCCGATATTACGTGGTAAGTGATGAGTCCAAAGTAGTGTCTTGCCAGAACGCAAAAATTTTTACAAATTGAATTAATATAATAATGGGCTAATTATTTCTGTAAGTGGAAATCGGATCCACAACCTTCAACCAACAGTCTAACCTTCTCCCACTGCGCCACGATAGACACAATACATATATACGTATCTTAAATAAAAATATCAGAATTCGGCAGAAAGCGGGTAACGGGAGTGTCTCATAAGGAAAGTAACATTAAGTTCCCAGGTTCCCTCTGCCTACCCTACTATGTGCTGGATACATGTGTATGAAGCAAAAAAAAAACGCAAAAAGGGCCAAAAATTTAAAAAGTTATCTCCAAATTTAATAGTTATTCATACACAGTAATGTAACATTTAACGTAAGTAGCGTATAAAAGTGTACATTTACCATACAAACAAGCCATCGATCGCCATACCATATTTGGTATAACCGGTGTTCTAGCACATGCTACAGGTGGTCTAAACTAACGGCTAAGTTAAGAGTTAGTTGTTTTTCACATAGAAAATATATTATACTAGAAATAATATGAATTTTTAGATTATCTTTTTGTATATCAATATTTTTTTAAATTATGATCTGAGAGTAAGCATAGGGTCTAGTGCTTAAATTTTTTTAACTCTTTTTTGATTTTTTTTATTATTTAGTGGTCTTTTTATTTGAATATTTTGTAAAAACATGTTTTTTTTAATAAGTTTTTTGATTTTCACTATTATTCCAAAAATGTATAATCCCAAATATACGCGATTAATCCGGTTAAAATAGGTTCATTTAATTTTTTTTGTATTCCGAATAGAGCAGCTTAGTCAGTTCAGACACTCCGTTCCCCACTTTGCATCCAATCGAGACATTTTGTTTGAGCGCACCCCGTGCATTGTCTTGTTCCCAGTGCAAGAAAATGAAAATAACTCATTTCTCAGAATCAGGAAGAGAACCCATAACCGTCGTGCATATAGTCAGGCGCTATGCCAGGGGATACGGCGTATTTGTAAGAAAAAGTATAACTTATAAATAAAATCAACTTCACGCTGTATATACACGCTGTATAGATATAAATTTATAAATAAAATCAACTTCATGCTGCACACAGCAGGGTAGGCAGAGGGAACCTAGTGTTAAGACACTTCGTTCCCCACTTTCTGCCGAATTCTGGAGGCACTGCGGGTTGAGTGGCAGAACTCAACGCCGCGTTTAACCGCGACACCAGAGCAAAGAAATGGAAATATAAATTTAAGTAAATATTTCATCTCGTCGAGCGGGGATCGAACCCACAACGGCCCGAACCCAGTCGGTTTTGCAGTCACACCTCGTGCTACTGCACCACTGGCCTCAAGTATAACTTATTCTAGACAAAAATTGATGGACGTACAAACTTGTTCTGTTTGATGATTCAATAACGTTTTGCTCTTAAGGTCTTTTAACTCAATATAACTCAAGGTCGACCAGATTTTGTGTTGTAAAATATATTTGTCATTTGAATATTTTTTT
>JAATLQ010006350.1:236011-246228 GCA_013421005.1 Heliconius erato x Heliconius himera | reverse complement strand
TATATATATATATATATATATATATATATATATATATATATATATATATATATATATATATATATATATATATATATATATATTAATTAAGTAATATCTATATCTAAACAAAATTTTGTGTTGATTGGAGCACAAAATAAGTAATAATTTAAGGTCTCTAAGTTTTATTCCTCCACTCAGCACGCAATGCCTCCAGAATTAGGCGGAAAGTGGGGAACGGGGTGTCTTAACACTAGATTCCCTCTGTCTACCCTGCTTTGTGCGGGACACAGCGTGAAGCTAATGATTTATTTTTAAAATTGCTTTTTGTCAATAACATACTTAGTGGTTTTGATTCGGTTAGGTTTTGCAAACTACTTAAGGTTATTTATTTTCTCATTACATTAAAATTTATTAAATGCATTTTGTATACATCTACTTATATATAATTTATTTTTATATGCTGCTCTGGTAGACTAATCGCAGTGTTAATTTCCACCACTCAGTACACAATGTCTCGAAAAGTTTTCAGAAAGGTGAGACCGGAGTATCTTGACACTACGTACCTTCTACCTACCGTGCTATACGAGAAAAAGAGTGAAGCCTACTAAGATTTTTTTTTACCGAATCAAACCCACTACCCATCCATATAATTCCACAAACAGTCCAAGAGTCCCCCATCTTTATAGTCAAGATTAGATAGCTAACAATTAATTTACAGTCTCGTGAATCACAGTGATAGTGGGATTATTCTAATAGCTATTATTTCTGCTTTTACTGGAAACTTAGCCTTAGATGAGTAATTATTATCTGTGTAGCACTTACTTAATGGATCTCAAGGTATTGTTTTCAAATGAATATTAAATGTAAATGTGTCTCTGTTTAGGACAAGTTCTATGTACAATAAATGAAAAGGATTAAGTTTGTTTTTTTTTTATATAAAAATAAATCTCTTCAGATTTTTGCAGAGGAAACCTAGTGGTAAGATATTCCGTTGCCCATTTTTATTTGAACTTTTAAGACATTGTGTCTTGAGTGAGCTGAGCAGAACTCAACGCCGCGTTTCCTCTACTAGAAAGGAGAAATGAAAATAATTCCCTCCTTCAAATGAGAGATCAAATCCACAACCGTCGCGAGTACAGTATAACGTTTTTCTACTGCGACACGAAGGCATCGATGCATGTTTTTACATATATAAATAAATTTATAATATAAATACGTATGTAGGTAATACCAAATTCTAAAATACGCTATAAAACGGCAAATTAACAATAAAGTTTAATGTTAGCAACTGAGGTGGATTAGTTACAACTCTAAATACTTAAGTTGTGTTTAAGACAATGAAATAAAGGAAACACTACTAGGTAATTGTAATTGGAATTGAAATACGATTTAATTTTCACAGGTTCGATTTTGTGTTTTCAGATATAGCACAAGGGAGATTTTTTTATCAGCTTCACGCTGTTGCACATTGGTACCCCTGTACCACGACTGGCCTTGCCTTGTCGACAAGAAGCTTTTCATTTATTATATATTGATTTATCGAAATTAAAAGAGAGAATCGAGGCCATCTTGAATGCAGCGGCACAGCGTGTGATTGTAAACGCGACGGCTGTGGGTTCGATTATTCTCATTCTGGTGAGATGACAAAGGGCGTTGACTTCCGTTTTATGATTGGAAATGGAATCGATTGTGCTGATGCGCCATAACGCTTTCAAGATCTAAAATATAAAATAGATAGATAGATACATAGATTGAGGCCAGTCGTGGCGCAGCGGCACAAGGTCCGACTGGTTGTGGGTTCGATCCCCACTGAGGAGATGAAATATTTACTTAAATCTATATTTCCATTTCTTCGCTCTGGTGTCGAGGTTAAGCGCGGCGTTGAGTTCTGCCACTCAACACGCAATGCCTCCAGAATACGGCAAAAAAATGGAGAACGGAGTGTCTTTACACTAGGTTCCCTCTGCCTACCCTGCAGTGTGCGGGATACAGTGTGAAGCTGACATAGATATATAGTATTGAGACAGTGTCTATACCTAATGGATGCAGGTTCTACGCACCTCATTCTGTACAGAGAATTAATTGTGATGACTTCCAGCACTCAACACAAATAGAGAGTGTAGTGCTTTAATACATACCTAGTCCTACGTACGTACCATGCGGGATTAAGCGTGAAGCTAAAAAAAATATCAATTACAATTATTTAACTTATTTAGCTAATGAATTTTAAATTATTATCATATCCTTAAGTGGCTTATTTTTTTTCTACTGGATTTCCTTTTCAAGTGCACATTTTCTTACACTATAAGAAAATCTAGATCTAGACCTAGAAACACACTCGCACAACAACATGCAAACACATACAGGGCCACACACTGGTGTCTACGTGCATACATCCACATCCACGCGTGGTGTTCACCAGCACGGAAGGCTGATTGGGCAATTACCCCGCACGGTGATGTGATCATAGCGTGCGCCGGTGTGCATACGTTTTTTATCACTTCAAACGAATGCGAGCTGTGCCTTAGATGGATCTGAAAGGGCGTGGGCTTGGTCCTGAGCCTATTTATTTAATATGAGGTGGTATAGCGTTGGAGAGGAAGCGCGAAGGTTGTGGGTTTGATTCGCAATCGGAGAGTGCCTATTATCCTTATTATCACGCAATGTCTCGAAAATTAGGCGGAAAGTGGCAACGCAGTATATTAACGCTGGCTTCTCTCTGTCTACCATGTACAGGATTGGGTATGATACAGCGGAATCTATAATATAGATATAGTTAAGCAAATTGCGTCTTTCCTTTACATCCGAAATCAAGATCATAACCAATATGAAAGAAAGAAATGAATGCAACCTTCACGTCTAGAATATTTTATAAAACAGTGTGAGTATATATATTAAGGTTTTCAATTATTTTTTAGAACATCTCCTAATAATTGAATAGTTTTTCTATTATTACTTATTTCTAAATTTTACTGTTACTAGAATAAAATAAAATAAAATATTAGACAAACCTTAAAGAATTCAATCTTTTTGGATCCAAGTCTGTCTTGCCCTTTGAGCAAAACTATAATAGAGTTACTTTATTATAAATGTTTTTGATTGGATTTGGATACTATTATATAACCTACGCTTTAATAAATAGTTAAATACACGTGTATCGTATAAATATTTCCATATATCAGAGTGGGGAGAAGGACTATAGTGTTAAGACACTCATACTTTCTGGCCAATTTTTGCTACATTTTGCGTTGAGAGGCGAAATTCGACATGAAAACTAAAATATCTAGCTGTCTTTTAAAAAATATAGCACACTTATCAAATGGTGGTCATATAATTAGCCTTACTAATGTCTTACTTATGTGTTCTGTACATCTAAAATCCATGGCATTAGAGCCATGGTGTAACCTGAGTTATGGCTGCGTTATGGGGATCTTAGGTGCGACTGGACGGTCTGTCCATGTTTATAGTACCATAAATACGGAGTGCTCGTTACCGAGGGAAGCATTAATGAGCTTACTGTTTGTTCTCGATTCGATTAGAAATGGTTTTTTTTTAGGTAGTGTAGTAAGAAATGGAGCATAGATACGCTTTTTTCGTGTATTAGGGTAGGCAGAGAGGTTTATTGTTAAGGCATTCCGTTTAAAACCGAATTTGAGGTATAGCTTGTCGTGTAGCGGAACTCAACACCGCGCTTTGTTGTGCCAGAACGGGAAAATTAAAGTAACTCATTTCCCAGAATGGAGACATTAAAGATTGCTATAATATAATTTAATTTACTATACAAATGAATATTTAATCAATTGTCAAATTTGTTTCGAATCGCAGTAATTTTACCTAGACAACAAACAAGAGATAACCTGGGAACCTAGTGTCAAGACACTCCGTTCCCATTAAGAAAGTGTCTGTCCGTTCCCCACTTTCCGGTAAATTCTGGAGGCATTGAGAGTTCAGTGGCGGAACTCAACGCCGCCCAATATTTAATATTTGAACATATATTTAATGTAGTGTGCTAATTCATATACTCCACTTTCTAGACAAAAGACTGTTGTTCGTGTTATTATAGTACCTACTACTAAAGAAGTGGTCTGGACGAATGCTCTAAAAATTTTACCACCCATTCCTCTAGACCACTACGAAAATTCAATTTATTTTGAGATAAAACGTCTTTGAGAATAGCGGGAATGTTATTGTATGCGATTTTGTTAAATTCCAATATCTGAAATTCAGAAATCACAGAAATTTTACTCACAACTCACACTTTTTCGACATAGCAGACTAGTCAACCTTATTTCGCCAAGCGGAAATCGAACTCACAAACTACACGCCTACCAAATTCTAGCGTTCTACGCCGCGTAGTTTCTTTTGGCTGTGCGTTGTCCGTCAGTCACAAAAGATTTTTATCTATAGGAATAGATAAGTATTAAAGAAATGAAGGCCGTTCGACGGCTGCAAGCCCATGTTCGAGTGTCGTAGGGAACGCTGTTGCTGCCATCGGCGTCCTCCAAAGAAGACAAGTAGTGCTTGCACTTTCTCAGAGACAAAGTACCCTCTGAACTAACTAACCGGCGTCGCTTTTTAGGCCAGTAGGGCTAACAGCATTAACCTCATATTCGGAAAAAAAGGGTTAAGCTATTTTGATAATATAAATTTCCACAACCATTTCAACCAATATTTGGAACAGTAGAGTAGAACTGTGATCTAATTATTTTTTAATTAGGATTAATATGGACAAAAAACTTTTTTAACAGAGAAATAAAAAAAAAAGTACTAATAAAGCTTTTTTTATTAATTATGCCATTAATCTATATATATAAAAGGATATGTACCTGACTGACTGAGGTAAGACGCACGCACAGCCGTAACCGCTGTGCGTAGAAATGTGAAATTTGGACAGATGTTTATTTTCATAATCTGGACATTCACTAAGAACGGATTTTGAAAAATTTTAACCCTAAAGGGATGAAAAATTAAATCGGCACCGATTTTTATAAAATTTGAAATTCACTCTTAAAAATATTTCAATGAACATGTGTTTCATGATGTTTTTGAATTCACCCCCTAAGGTTGCAAATAAAAGGTTGAAAGTTTATATGGAAAAATCTTTAAATCGCTGATTTTTATAAAAATTTAAATTCATACTGTTAAAAATATTTTATTGAACACGTGTTTCGTGTTTTTTTTTTAAATTCACCCCAAAGGGTGCAAATAAGAGGGCGAAGCTGCGTGCGCCCACTAGTATTAGATATAGCTACCTAATTACCTTTTAATTTTGCATGGATATTTAATACTTTTAACCTTTACAAGATATTTAACCTTTACATGTTATTTAAAGATGGGGTAAACGGGACACGGACTAACTAACGGAACTTAACACTTGGTTCCCTCTACCCACTCTGCTATATGCGGGATACAGCGTGAAACTAAAAAAAAGATATTTAAATAACGTGCACTTTTGTGGTAAACTTTCTACCTGTTACACATATTAAGTTGTAACCTTTTATTATCAAAGTGGGATGATAGAGGGTACCTAATAGGCACAATCGTTTACTAGGATTTACATTTTTTTAAGATTTTACACATCCCGTACAGAAGGGTAGAGAAAATCTACTGTTGAGTTTTTTGTTCTCCGTTTTTAAAGCCGTTCTTGTTTACGATTTAAATATAGTCGTTTATATATTTTTATTTTCCCGCTCATGTTAAAGCGTTAAGTTTTGCCACTTGGCTCGTAAAATCTCAAAAATTGGTCATAAAGTGCTGAAGGAGTGTTTTAACATTAGGTTCCTTCTACCTAGCCTACTATGCGGTAAAAAGCGTGAAGCTTTTCTGACTGAGAATCTAACTGAGAAGCAAACCCACATTATTCGATCTTTCACATCGACATTGTTCCGGTGTGCCACGATGGACTTTTTTCCTAACGCATTTTTCTCATTGCACAAAATGGGCAATGATTCTAGAACTAAGACACTCTGTTTTAATCTAAATATGAAAGTTTAAAAATCTGAGGCCATCAATGCGTACAAGCCTGGGACAGTAAACACAACGGTTGTGGGTTCGATTCTTAATTGGGGGAATAATTATTTAATATTTTCATTTAATCGCACTCGTAACGGCATAAAGTGCGGCGTTGAATTCCACCACACAGCACGCAATACCTTGAGAAAGTGGGAAACGATAGTGTTTTAATGGGGAACGTAGTGTCTTAACACTAGGTTCCCCCGTTCCCACGTTTCGTGTACCTACCATGCCAGGTAGGCACCATAAAGCCAGATGCAATAGATATTAAAGGATTTCAATAATACTATTTCCTATTATAGGCAAAGATGAATATAATATGTAATATTAAAAAGTAAATGAGAAATGGGACGCGCGTGAAGCTTGTATTAATTTAAACGTGGCTCCGGGATCAATGATATTGGTTCCCTAGATACGTTTGTATAAAATAAAAAAAAGTAAAGTAATCAATAGTTATTTTAAAACTATAATAATACAGTTTAAATATTAATACTTAATTTAAACATAATATTAATATTAGTGACAGTATAATAGACGGCCTTATCGCTAAGAGAGAGAGAGAGAGAGAGAATAGCGATATCTTTCAGGCAATCTTTTGGCAGAGAAGGAAATAAGAAAAAAGGATGGATGTATAGATTGGAAATCTAGTTATACATTTATATATCGATAAATACATATATAATTATTTTTTAATATATATTTACAAAATCTTTACATATCTCAATTGTAGCGTATGTGTTATTCTGATGTATAAACAATATTGCTGTAAAGTTTCATCTAAATCCATTCTGTAATATTTGTGTGAAAGTGAAACAATTTTTTTTCATTTATGATATTAGTAGGATGAACTTCGTTTATCGTTCTTAATTTTTTTACAGGCCAACCATGTTTTGAGGATAGTCGTGGGATAGAGGACAAGAGCGCGATCGTAATCGACGGTAAGGTTGTGGGTTCGATTCCTACATGGGGAAATTAAATATTTAACATTTTTATTTCGTCGCTCTGGTAAGAAGGCACAGCGCGGGATTGTGTCCGCCAATTACCACGCAATGCCTCTAGAAGTCCATGGGGGACCGAAGTGTATTTATGTGACCGTAGTTTCTTAACACTATATTGTGCAAAATAAAAAACGTGGTGTAGAACCTTCTTACAGTGTAGTTTTACAAATTTCGCGTAACAAAATTAATCCAAAACGAAGGACAGGAAACCAAATTAAAAATTTACAACTTCAAAAAAAAAATATTTTTGAATGTAACTTCCTTATAATATGTATGTACCAGAACTGCCAAAACCATTAACATTTACAATCGAATCGTTTATTGTGTTGTGACGTAAGTTTATAATATGAACTTTTGTATTTCTTAAATATCAAAGTAAATATTTATTTTTCATTTACTTTTGTTACCAAAACTCGGTGTTTTTTTCCTTTTACTAAATTAATTTTGCAAGGTTATTTTACGGTTTTAAATTTTTAAAATAGTGAGAAGTTGATTTTAACTGTAAAGTAGATATATATGTTTTTTTTTTATTATAAAAAAGTGGATCTGATAATAATTTAAAAATACTAAACTGACTGACTAACAATATTATATGTAAATGTTTTCAAGATATACGTACAAATACCAATATTTGAAAAAGTAATGCATCGTATTCGATGTACCTAAGACCGTTTCTAAGACTCAGTAGGATATATTAGATCTTTATATAAATCATGAAGGATTGCCTCGAAACGATGTGCAGTTTTCGACTAATTTTACTAATTAATCGTACTTCCGGACCACTCGCGGCTTCGCCCGCATACCACCTATAATTCTTATATTATGCTGCATTTGCCATTGATTATATAATTTTTACATTCAATCGTTTTTCATAATTCTGAGAAAGTGCAAGCACTACGTGGCTGCTTGAGAGGATGTCATCGGCAGCAAGGGCGCCTCCGCGGATCTCGAGCCTAAGCTTGCGGCCGTAAAAAGACCGTTGAATTATTTTAGTTTTACATTTTCTCGAAAAGACTATATCCAAATTACATGCTATAAAAGACAAAGTTTATCTTCATAAAATTTCCTTGTTAATGGAATAACTTTCACTATCTAAGCTTCAATATCTTCGTTAAATAAAAAACGGTGTAATATCACCTTGATTTTTTTTTATATTTTGTCCGATATGCCTTATTGTGACTTATTTATAAAAGATAGATAGATGTCGCATTATTTAAGAACTAATGAAATTGAATGTTTTTGTAGTACATATAATGTAGGTACTTACATATATTTAACTAATTCTGCAGCGCACGTGGTTAAAGTAATACGATGGCGATTCTAATTATTGTTATTTCACTATTTAAGGCTAATTAAGAATTAAACCTTAATATTCTAGAGCATAAAGCACTCCTCAGGAATGTAGCTTTCATACAAAACAAAAAAAAGTAAATCTGACCAGAGTTCCAGAGATCTTAGCGTTTGAACAAACAAACAAACAAACTCTTTCGCTTTATTACATTAGTATCGATTAAATTGAGCACACGAACTTGGGAGCCTAATTATATTATCATACTCTAAATATCACATGTGGACATAGGTACATATCGATATTTGATGGCGTCCTTTTTTGAAGTCGGTTAAAATTAGTAATTTTATTATTTCTTTCTATTTTCTTCATATGAAGAGTAAAATAATTAAAACAGCATTTTATTAGTAAGGCCATTGATTATATGAGGCCGTCGTGGCCCAGTGGTTCAGCGTCTGTAAATGTGACAATAGTGGGTTCGATCCCCACTTTTTATTTATTGTTCTTCTAACAAGACGGGGTGGCAATTAGAAACGCAAACTCTAAAATTGCGCGAAATATTTGGAATGAAGTGTCGTAACACTAAGTTCCCTCTGCTTTAACTACTTTGCGGGATAAAATATAAAATAAAAGTAGTAAAGAAAAAAATACGACCTATCCAGATATTACGGATCCCAGTGTGTATATCGTTTGAAAACTATAGTTTTGCTACTATTTAGCTGGACATTATCGGCGCGTCGGAACTCGCGCGTCGTCGGACAACTTCGTGTATTTCCGTCGAACGCTAATAAAGGGCTGTTATTTTTGATACGATTCTATAGAGTATTCTAATATTATATACTACCTATACATAAATATTATGAATGTTGTCCATTTTCGTATTTTTACGTTATTTTTGTCTTTTTGTTATTTAGTTTATGAGATTTGATGATTCTCCACTGCTTTTCTAAGCAGGGAGTTTATATTTAGGGTAAGCTTGTGGCTTTTCTAGTGCAAATTAAATTTAAGTAACATTTTTTTTTAGTTCAGTATTGTTTTTTAGCTTAGTAAGGTAGTAAGGCAGAGGAAACCTGTTAAGTTAAGACGCTATGTTTCCCATACTTCGAGACTGCATATTGAGTGGCGGAAGTCAACGCCGCGATTTGTAAAGTTAGCGGTCTAGTGAGAGATTATGTAGGATATATTGATCTAAATAACAAGTGGGCAAAATTTACGAGACTGTTGTGTGATGTTTGTAGGTAAAAAAATTTAAACAGTGTTTTTAATGTTTAAAAATGGATAAAAAAAATAGAAAACATAATATTTTTAAAAATAAATTAAAGAAACGAAAAAGAAACGTAAAGAAGTTCCTGCGTTTTTATTTCAAAAATAGGTTTATAGGTAACCTAGACTTACGTAGGCGTTAAACACATTCCTACCAAATTGCACTAAATCCGTTTTGATCGACCTAAATTAGGTGTCTGTCTTACTTAAGTCTAGATTTCTAGGTAGGATGATATCTCGTTTGGTTATTAGGGCAGGGCTGCTCAATGTGTGGCCCGCGGGGGCTTACAGCCTGCACTTTATAAAATTGGCAGTTCTGTTTTCTAAAAATACTTAATCTTTTACTAGTAGCAAGAAGATTTCAAAGTGAATTTGAATTATTTTTAATGCGTTCAATGATATTGTATACCATCTAATAACTTTGTCCCGTAAAAGAACCACACATACCACCGATACGGCATCACCTGTTTTGGTGAGACCAAATCGCATATTTGGTCATTGTTGTACCAAATATGCGATACAGGGAACCACTAGTGGTACTGCCAAGTTACGTTAAAATGATGTCAAAAAGAACGACTGGAGATGAAAAGATGACTGGGAATTTTAAACACAATATAGTGAACTTTTTTTTAGCTTCCTACGAAATCCTGCATACATAAAGCAAGTTAGGCAGA
>JAATLQ010006350.1:214371-235911 GCA_013421005.1 Heliconius erato x Heliconius himera | reverse complement strand
ATATATATATATATATATATATATATATATATATATATATATATATATATATATATATATATATATATATATATATATATATATATATATATATATATATATATATATATATATATATATATATATATATATATATATAAATGTTCTCAAAGTGAGAATCGAACTCACAACCGTTGATTTACTGTCAGACAATGTTGCTATTTAAATTCTCAAAATATCGTTGTGGGAATTACATGCTTACACATATTTAACACATACCAATATTATGAAATAACAAAAACTAAAATATCCACTTTAAAAACAACAAAAATGTATCCCTATTTTAGTATATCAATTAATACCGAAACACGAGGCATTCTGTGGAATCGCTCGAAATTGCTTAATAAGCTTAAAAGCATCTATTTGGCGCAAGTGTTAAGCTGTTAGTGCTTGTGTTCGATTGCGTTAGAAGGAGGGTTAAATTTTTCGGGCTTATGTATGATTGTCCATGTTTTTGGCACAACCTACAGCACGTTTTTTTAATAATTAGCGTTAAATTTGTGTTTTGTGTTTTTCTATATTATAATAAATTTTTAGCTTTAAGCTTTATTCCTAGCGGGGTAGGCAGAGAGTACGGAGGGACAAGTGCTACGTTTACTATTATGTATAACTCTTTATACTGGATTCGGTCAGCTAAACCGACTTTGCATATCCGACGAAGAGATCGCATCTCCAGATCCCACTTCATTTTCGTTGTAAGGCTAAACGACCAGCTATGCTAACGTTTTTCTATCTCATCAATGAAGTCCAGGCACCATTAACTATGTTATCGGCAGCACTTCGCCTTTCTACACTACTACACTACTTATCGTATTCATCATATTTGGCTCTCTCATCTCTACTACACAAACGTCCTAAATATATAACTTCTTTCACTTGTTCAATTATCTCTGTAGTGTAACGACTAACGACACATTATCTGGTTAAAAACGCGGCGGTTACGGCTTTCATTCCTATTATAGTAACATGATAAAGCGCGGCGTTGAACTCCGCCAGTCAACAGGCCAAGTAAGAATTTATCTAAACGTAATTAGTGTATGATTAGAAAAAAATCAGTACATATTTTTTTAATGTATTTATCGCCCTATATTTATAATTTGTACCAAACATTGGCAAAAGCGTTGTACAAGATAACAATAGCGTGAGAACAAACGAAATTATACAAAAATATGTCATGACTGCGTTTTCTCATTATGTCGGGGGAAATGTAACATAGTAGTTAATATAACTACTTATATAATAATAGTAAAATATTTATTTGACATGATGTATCACATTATAGGTACATATCTTAAATACCTATACGTATTTTTTTATGTATATAGCAACGTTTTAATTATCAAATTGGGAGGTAGAGAGAGTCTAGTTTTGCCTTGTTACTTGAGCAAGAAAATTAAATTGATTAAGGCCCCTTGAGTAGTAATCGATTCCACAATCGTCGCGTTTACAGGCAGACGTTATCCCACAACAAGCTACCTGCATAGTTCCCAAAAAACGCCAAAATAGGGGAACGAACTGATTCCTGCATAAAATGTTTCTTTATTTATTTATATATTGTTTTATTATATTACATAAAAAAAATTAGCTTCACGCTATATCCCGCACACAGCAGGGTAGGCAGAGGGAACCTAGTGTTAAGACACTCCGTTCCCCACTTTCTGCCTGATTCTGGAGGCATTGCGTGTTGAGTGGCAGAACTCAACGCCGCGCTTAACCTCGACACCAGAGCGAAGAAATGAAAATATAAATTTAAGTAAATATTTCATCTCCTCGAGTGGGGATCGAACCCACAACCAGTCGGTTTTGCAGTCACACCTCGTGCCGTTGCGCCACGACCGGCCTCATATATTACATATATTTTTAATTATTTTCAGAACTACCACACTGGAGGGTGGTAGTTCTGAAAATGTTTGGTATATACTGAAATATACCTATATTAATTTTTATATAACTTATTCCTAAAATAATTCGAATCCGCACATTCCACTTAAGTTATTAAGATGTTACATACATCGTAGCTCAGTAGTTTCTTTCTGCCTACGTGGCTCTATACTATCTATAGACGCAGTGTAAACGCAGAAAAAAAATGACAGTGCATACAGAAATTTATAAGTAAAAAATAAATAAATCAGCTTCACTCTGTATCCCACAAACAGCAAGGAAGGCAGATGGAACCTAGTGTTAAGATAATCTGTTCGCAACTTTCCACCGAATTCTGTAGGCATTGCGAGTTGAGTGGCGGAACTCGACGCCGTGCTTTTGCCTTAATAGCAGAGCTAAAAAATGAAAATATAAATTTAAATAAACATTTTATTGCCTCAAGTGGGGATCAAACCCATACCGTTATACTGTTTACACTTTGCGCCCTTTGCGCCACGACTGAATTTTAAAAGTGACCAAGTTTAAACTACACTACGCTGCACAGTCAACAAATGCGACGCGTCGTTACGTGACACTGACGGAAAGCAATAATTAGTTTTAAAAATTGCCAGACGGACTCTATATACACATGTTTCTGTATATTAGAAGAGAGTAGGTAGTTTTGTACTAATATTATATAATGTTTTTTAAACTATTATTATTATTATGCTCCCACATTCTCGGGTAGGCAGAGGGAACCTAGTAATAAGGCTCCGTTCCGCGCTATCATAAACGCGTCTTGTGGGTGACATTACCCAAATAGACAAAAACGATGTGATTGTATAATGTATAGTGCATGTAACTGTACTAAAATTAAGACATATTTTTCTTGCTTTAATTTACTAGTAATGCCAATTACTAAAATAGTACTGCAACTTTTTTTTTATAATATATTGAGCTTAACAGAAAAAATACAATTAATAGTTTAAAAAACTAAAAGCATGCTTTTTTAAATAAGATGAATTTTCGATATGGTTAGATACTAGTAGGCATACCAAGGTTCCATCAGCCATCTTCCAGTTTCATCAGACGAGCTCGATTTGCCAAGTTTCATAATGATACAACAATTAGAAGTGCGTGTTATTCATATTCTTAGAGTTTATTATATAGTTAGTTAGTTACAGCTTCACTTAATAAAGGCTTGTTAATAAATCACTACTCTTACCATATATTAAATAAATATTTTTTAAAGTTGTAATATTAAAAAAATAGTAGGTAAGTATTTCTCTTATCTTTGAACCTACCCACTAAAAAGTAAGAGTTTACGATTTGAACTATTGTTGTAAAGTATGGAGTTCGTATCTTACATCTCGTCCGCTTCGTTATGCGTTTTCTTTCAAAAGTTTTTACTATTATAAAATTTATAAAAAAATGAAGATTGCATTACACAGAAGATAAACATTCATTGGAATTTCAAATCTTTCTAATAGGTAGTCCATTAGTATGACAGCTTATGGCTTGAGTTTGTCTAGGATGGGCTATGAGATAGGAAAGAGATTATTGTTAGGACTCCGTATCTCAAAAGGAAATCGACACCAGGGGTCACATTGTCGTCCGTCTGTAAAGACCACTTGGATCGATATCCTGTTGAGGTATCAATCTGGAATTAATATCAAATATTCGAGAAAAAATAAAACTCTCAAATGAAAGCATTTATGAATCTTTTTTACTGCATTTTGTATGAAATTCCTTGTAGTACTTCCAGTAGACCATGTGGAATTGTGAAATTTGATATAAGGTGAGTATTTTTTTTATATTTCATATAAAATGAGCCAACGATACGCCAGCAAACTTAAGGTTGTCAATTTTACTCGCAGCGTAAATAAAACATATAGAGTTATATTCCGTAAACCTATAATTATGAAATTCGGCAATAAATAAAAAATGGCACTACAAACAGAGGAAAAAATGGGAAAAACTGAAATTTATATTTATTTAATTACAATCAATGGATAGATACGTCAAAAGCCGAACGCTTGGGCCAATCGTGCCTCTCTATCGCTTGTCCTGCCCTCTCACTTGTACGCACGGGTCAGGCGGAACGTGACAATGAGTCCTGCTTTTTCGTGCGTGCAGCCGGCTTTCATCTATTTATAAAACGTTATCACGTCAAAAATATATTTACAATATATGACTTAATTCGACTGCAAACATAACATCCCCTCCGAAATTTTAAATTTATACGAATAAAACAAAAAATAACAATATAACGATATGTCGACCATTTAATAATTACACTACACCCATATCTCACACCTAATGTGAATATGAGTGAATAACAAATATACATCCATCTCTCTTTAACTACCGAAATCTAACCAAATATTATAATTCTGAACACGATTCTATTCACTAAATGCTAATAACACTCAACACAAAGACAAACACGTCTATATGTGTGCGTTTTTACGTGTATATGTGTATACATATATTTGTTTGAATGTGTGCGTCTAATACATTTTGGCCACTCACACGCATTCACGATATTTGGAGACACCTGATTGGTTGTTTAGAAAAAATTAGGAAAATTAAAACATGGTCATGGTTGAATACCTTTAAGTAGTTTTTTTTGTTTATTGCTTATTGGTGTATAAATTAAATAACTGAAGCCATCTTGGCGCAGTGTTTCAACTTGCGGCTATAAATGCGATGATTGTGGGTTCGATTCTCATTCGGAGGGATGAATTGAATATTTTTATTTCTTTGCCGCGTTTTTCTTGTTACCAGAGGTAACAAGAAAAACGCGGAACGAGGAAGCTAATGTACTTCGTACCCTTTTCTCTCTATTTTAGAGATATTGTGATTTGCGATAAGTGTGGCGAAACTCAACGCCGCGCTTTGTCTACCAGAGTAGGGAAATGAAAAATTTACGCTAAGTGAGGGTCGGATCCACAGCCGTCGCGCTTACTCTCTCGATGCCCTTTAAAGTCTAACGAAGAAATTAAAATATTTATATAATTATAATGTTTAATGAATAAAGAGGTTAGTCGTGGCGCAGCGGCACAAGCGTTTAAAAGACGACGGGTTGTGGGTTCGATACCCACTAGAGAAAATTAAATGTTTTATATAATATCTATGCTCTGGTGTCGAGGCAAAGTACGGCGTTAAGTTCCGCCACTCAACATGCAATGCCTTGAGAATTCGGATGAATGTGAAGAACGGAGGCTCCCTCTACCTACCTTGCTACATGCGGGATACAGTGTGAATCTGAAAAAAAAAATGTATGTAATTATTCTCCACAATAGTAAGCGAACTCCCAATCATGTTGTGATAGCGTTGGTATTATTATTAAAATTATCATCATCATCATCATAAATATTCTTTTTTTTTTCTTCAATTCATTCTAAATAACACAATTTGTATTTGGATGCGTGCGTCTATTTCAAATTCGGCCACTCACGCGCAGCCCAATATTTGGAGGCCTCTCATTGGCTAGAATATGATTAGAAAAAATTAGAGGTAATTTTGGCAGTCGTCGGACAAGTACAAGTTTTTTCTTATATCTTTTGTGATAAAATTCTATTGGTTAATGTTTGAAGCGTTATATAGTTTTTTTTTGTGACGCTGTTTGGATATTTAGTTGGGTGAGATGATGTGGCTTCAAATTTTAAAATGTAAAATATGTAAAGTCTTAATAAGATCTATGATTGTCGTGATTATTACAAATTTTAAATGAAACTCTTGAACTGGATTAATCGCTGACATCCAATCCCATTCAAAAAAAATGCCTAATAATAAGAATAATCCGATTAAAGAGTTTTATTTAAAAAATAATAAATTTCATATAATATAGAAATGAAGAAACATAATTTAAAGAATTTACTTAACTAAAAATAATGATTCCTATCTAAATACAGAAAAACAGTGATTCCTTCGTCATATTTTTTAGGTATACCCAAGTATGAGTGCGTCTAATGCTCCTCGAAGTTTGAACTGCATTATTAGAGAATTGATTGATTTAAAGAGTCTTTTATATCAACCTATTTTTTTTCTATTATTTATTATTAGCGAAGCTAGTCATGACCATTTATCTCGAGATCACGTGAAGGTATCAAGCTGACATTAATATTTAAATATTTAAATCTTTCTTGAAGAAATGAAAAAAATTAAGTCAACGCAATCAAAATATATGAGCATTTATGCGTCGATTTTGCTGTATTTTGTATGAAATTTGTCGCGTAATCAAAATCCCGTAGGTCCTCGGGACCTTATAGATTTAGTGATTTATGAAATTTGGTACAAAGTGATAATTTACAATACAAATAAAAGAAAAAAAAAACAATGTTATACTTGTAGCTTTATGAAATTTATAAATATTAATTTTATACCATGCATATGCCCGCAAACTTAAATAAGTTGCATAAGTAGCACTCAATTTATATAAGTTGCAATTTATATAAATTGCCCTTTGACCTAAAATCCTGAAATTGGTACGGAACCTCGATGGGCGACTTGGTCCGATTCACACTTAACCGGTTTTATTGTATTTTGAGGTATGAAACCCTAAAAAATAAGAAAAATAAGATTACGCAACAAATTATACGAGTACTCTATAGCAACATAGACGTCGCCATCTTATTTATAAGTACATATGTGTGCGTCTAATGCCCCTCGAAATTTGAACTGCGTTAGATGATTGGTTGACGAAGAGTCTTTTATGAAAACCGGTTATTTTTTGTATTATTTATAGTTCTTATGCAGCTTATGGTACTATACTGTATATATTAATACCCTCAGAAACTGTTATTAAAATTACTGTAAAGCTGATAATGATGATATTTCTAGGTTAATTTAAATCGTTAGATTTAAATTATTTTTGTTCAACTAGCAAGATTATTTTTTTTTCTTAATATGTATCTACATATTTTGATTACCTATTGAGAATTTTCAACTTTATCTAATTTTCTTTTCTAGTTGGTAAATGGTGAAACTTAATTAAATAAACATTTTTGTAAAACACACGTTTTATATCAGCTTCACGCTATATTCCGCACACAGCAGGGTAGGCAGGGAGAACCTAGAATTAAGACAGTCCGTTCCGTATAGGAGGCATTTAAATTGAAATAAATATTTTATTTTCTCGAGTAAATATCGACCCTATCGAACCAGTCGCGTTGACTGTCAAACTTTGTGCCCCCGCGCCATAATTGACCAACTTAAAATTTTATAGATGTTTTTTAAATACACAGATTCTACCTATTGCAAGAACGTCCTCAATTTCATACAACAAACCAACAATTTAAACTAAAATGCACTTTTAGGACACAAAAAAATACCGTATAATTACATACAGAAGCTACCAGGCTTAATTAGCTGGATCCCAAGCCAGAACAATGAACAGACTAAAAATATAATCGAAGGGTCGTATTGTTAAAAAACCCAAAACACGTACACACATACATATAAACACAAAAAACACGCGTACATATACAAAACGACGCACACACACACCGACACCCCAATTCGAATTCCGAACGCGCACAGTGTTTCCGTAATGGCGGCGCGGTCGTTGACCCCAGTTTTGGAGGGCGAGTGACGTCACGCACTGACCTGCCGTAACGACCTTGATCGGATTCGGGGGTAGGTCATGTTTTTGCTTCGCCACTCGATTTCGGCGAAATTTTCGGTAGAATTTTTGAATATTTAACTTTTTATACGTAAGAAGTTACAGATTACAGACCTTTGGATAATTGATTTATTAATGTTTATAAAATATTTGTAAACGTGACACTTGCATGTTCGATTCCCGGTTCAATGAATAATTTGGCGGTGCCGGAACGGTGTACGGTGTCACTATATCTATATTTGCCATTGTTATAAAATCAAACTCTTTAAGATTTTTTTTCCGAATATAACTGAACCAGGGATGGAACTACTTTATAAATTAGTCAATGAGTTTTGTCTTACCATTGTAATTGCTAATTTGGGGATTACCCTTAACAATTCAGCTTATCATAGCCCGTATCGTATAATTTTAACAGGAAAATCTGCTAACTTTACTTACATATGAGTAGGTACATTTTTCGCTAAAAAAATATATCCCTAAATAGGCTTAGTTAGAGGTAGAGATGTTCACATACATCGTAATAAAAAAAAACACGCTTTTGTGAAAAAAAATACTTAATTTTTTTTTTAAAGAATTAACAATCGTCGTGGCGCAGGAGCCCAAGGGTGTGACTGTGCGATCCCCACTCGGAGGAATGAGTTATTATTCGTTTCTTCGCTCTGGCACTAAGGCAAAAGCCCGGCGGTGAGTTCCGCCACTCAACACGCAATGCATCGAAAAATTCGACGGCAAGTGTGGAACAGAGTGCTTTAACACTAACTCCTTTTTAAGTAATCTATTGATACCCCAACTTTTTTAGGTTTTTTTTTATTGCGTATTTTTTTCACAAAAGCTTGTTTTTTAGTTATTTTAACATTTTTTTTATTTTATTTGCATTGTCATCGGTTTTTTATAAGTTATTTTCCCTATGCAAAATACCAAATTAATCCGACTTTTCAAAATTGGTCAAAATAGCGTTCAGTTTCCGTTGCAACCATACATAAATAGATAGATAGATATATACGACCAAAGCTAATAACAGCGTGCTAAAAAGCTTATTTTTGTGATTTTCGTTTAAATAGACATAAATGTGCGTCTTACGAGCATTCACTTTGAGCACTTTTTTTGTTTTAAGCTGTAAATCTTGTTTAGCTCCGGAGCTCAACGTCGCACTTTGTTTTGTTTTTTGAAGCTGTGTCCCACAGAGCAGGGTAGGCAGAGGGAACCCAGAAAAACTGTCTTACATTCAATTCCTATTAAGCACTCCGTTCCCTACTATCCATCCCATTCTTGAGACATTGCGTGTCGAATGCCGGAACCCAACGCCGCGCTTTGCCTGGTTATCAAAGAAAAGAAATGATCCCTGCGCCATGAAAATGAAATGAATGAACATAATTTTAAGCTACCCTCACTTTAAAACATATCAATCGAGATTCGAATTCAGTACTTCCAATAAGACTTAATATTTGCCAGACAAAGTCAGTATTTACAACTAGTATAAAAAAATAATTTAAATAATTATTTTCGTGTTTGTTCGTCTCAGGGCCACCTGAAATCTTATCAGCGGTCATTGACACAATATATTTATTTTGTTACGCATATTTCGCATTATTTACCGTCCTGTTGAGAGTGAATACTTCATACACATCCATACATATACATGGAGGACTAAATTTCTTTTTTCTTCTTTTTTTCTGGAAATTTAGTGTTAATTCTCTTCGTTCCCATTAAGACACTTCCGTTCCCCACATTCCGGTGTAGGGATTGTGTGTTGAGTGGCGGAGCTCAACGCTGTACGGACTGAACTTAAAACTATATTTTGTTAAAAATGGGTAAGGCATATAAGAATTGAGTGACCCATCATTCTTTCCTCTAAAATTATGGTAGTTCCGAAATAATTAACACTTATTAAAAGTAATTTTTGGAATTACTTTTAATAAGTGTTAATTATTTCGGAACTACCATAATTTTTTAATTTTTTAACTTTCTGCCGAATTCTGGAGGCATTGCGTGTTGAGTGGCGGAAGTCAACGCCACGATTTTTATTGACAGAGTGGGAAAAGGAATAATTATTTTCGCAGAGTGAATATCGAGCCTTCTACCATCGTAATTACAAGCAGAAGTTGTTACTTGTCATCAATGTAAGTAGTAAGTGACTTTGTGTTTGATGATTCATATATTAAGTAATTTTATATGAAAAAAAGGGGCAACTTATTGTCTGTTGAATTTCTGTCTGTTATCCACCAAGCACATATTTGTTCCACGGATATGTTATATTAAGATTATTTTCATTTATGTTGTACAAGGTTCTCTAAACTACACAAAACTTTAGAGATCCTGGGAACCTAGTGTTAAGACAATACGGTTCTATTAATACACATCCGTTTCCTACATATTGAGAGGAGGAGCTCAACGCCGCGCTTTACCTCGACACCAGAGCGACGAAAAGAAAATATTAAATATTCCATTTCCTCGAATAAGCATCATATCCACAACCTGTCGCGCCTACAGGTCTCACCAAGCTTATTGTATTCTATCTATAAAATACAATAAGTTTTGGCTACTACTTATGTATATATTTATATATTTATATACATATGTATATACATATGTATATAAATATATTCCATTGTTACAAAATCGTATTTGCTTTTATTATCATTTTATTTACCAATCACGTCTCGACATCCTGTTTTTTTTGTTCTTATTGTACCTATGTGCATATCTTATATTTATATTAAAGGATATACTTATTTAAAAGACCATAAAAATATTGTATGGGTGTAATACCATCATGTTACAAAATAAGCGTGATGGTTGAGGGTTCGATTCTTACTCGGGGGAATACATTAGTTTCATATCCCCTCTCTGATAGTACAAAAGTTGAGTTCTTTCACGTAATATAATTGTATAAAATTTGAGTGAACAGTGGGCCAGGGAGTGTCCTGACAGTAAATAAAGTTTGCGTGCTACGCGGGAAAAAGCGTGAAGCTGTTAAAAAAATATCCAGTAAACGTAGAGTACTGTCGAATACTATAATCGTTTCTCATTTAAAGTAGTAAGACCGAGATAGAGTCAACAAATAATGAACAGACGTGCAACGACCCCACATTTTGATGAACCATCACATATTACATACATACTCTTGTAAGGATTTGCACTAAACAATTTTAAACCCTATAACTTACGGCATAAGAAATAAAATCTATTACTTAGGTGTGTCAATAAAGTTCCTTGATTTGCCATTTGGTTGAAAAAAATGTAATTTAGGTGTGAATTTTAATAATCTTTTGTGCGTCACATGATTGAACGGTAGTGTGGAGTAGATTTGTAAGAATTGGTTAGAGATTTTAAGCTTCATCAATATCATGTATCAAAAACGTATCATAAATCATAGATAGCATCGAAAAGAACGGTACTTAGAAAGAACAAAGTTATCTCTGCTTACCCTGCTAAATTCGTGAAATACGTGCCTTTTATATAGCATGGTAGGTAAAAAACCAAGTGTCGTGACACTCCATTCTCCACTCTCCACCCGAATGTGTGACACAAAAAAATCCTTTACTCTACAAACGTTAATCGTTCGAACATTGAACCTGCACTGTTTATTTCTAAATTTTCAAACCGATAACGTTATCGCTGCAATTTGTTTTATCTAAACCCGAACGTTGCACCGCTATGCTACATTGTGAATGTCAAAATACACTTACATTTATATAAATCTACTGACATACTTAGTTATTATACTCAAAATATTAATAATCATATTTTTATACCAATTTTATATATTTAATATACAAAAGATTGAGTGGGACCAAAAGTTAAATAAGATTATTGTAATAGAAAATTTAAGTCTGGTGATGATAAATGATCACCGCCGCCCACGACCCCGCGTAACACCAGAGGAGCTACAACTGTATTGCCAGCCTTTGAGGTGGAAATAGACGTGCTGATTGACGGTACCCTTATCGTATTGACCTGGAAACGCTGCCGCAGAAATTTAAAATGCTTATTTGTGTATATAGGAATCATTTAAAATGTACAAAAAAAATCATTTATCAAGTGAAACATGAATGTGTTTCACACATAATTAGGTGACATGGGTGTATGTTGGAAAGATTGTTGAGTTCAAAGTATATAATGTTTTTACTATATAATACCTATCTACTGCTTACTACAACGCCATTTAAAGTCAAAAGTCAAAGTCAAATAATTTTATTCAAAATCAGAAATTACATGCTTCATTTTTTGAACGTCAAATAATTTACCACCAGTTCACTAAAGTTAAAGCCTGAGACCTGAGAAGAACCGACTCAAGAAACTCAGCGGGACATTTTTTTTAAAGTTTAAGAAATATCCTTAACAGAATAAATAAGGTATAAATATGTATACCTTTTTTTACAATGTATGTGATAAAGTGATAAAACCTCTTCGTTTCCCAATTTTCACCAAAGGAACTCAACGCCGCGCTTTGTCTTGTTAACAGAGCCAGGAAATATAGGTGAAGAACCCACGACCGTCGCATTTACAGCCAGACGGCCTCTTTCTTCCTTTTTTTTATTCATTTCTCAAAAAACAATATTTGATAATTAGTACGTCATACAGCTTTTTATATACTTTAATTTCTTTCTAATGTTTCTATTTTATTAGTAAGTACCGAAACAAAGGACCACACAGAATTATACGACGATACTTTAAGCGACTTCCGATCTGATTTGCATTTAATGATTCAGATCAGACTGCCATTACTAAATTACACCCTGCCCCTGCTGGCTCTCCAAACCCGCATTAGTTACAAGCTTCCAAGGAAATTAGTATGTTTGATTATGTTTCATTGAGTACAAAATAAATTAAAAATAAAATGCTAAAATATTTAAAAAAGTAGCTGCACCCATTTTTCTTCATAGCAGAGTATGCAGATGGAACCCAGCGTTAAGACACTCCGTTCCTCACTTTCTGCGAAATTTTCCAGACATTGCTATATATCTTTTAATATTTTCAATTTTTTTCAATTTCGATAGACAGATATAGTCTTGTAATAGATTACTCCGTTCTGCAGGTTCCGCGAAAATAAGTTGGCTTACATTCGATTTTGACTTGAAGGAATGTTCAAATCTATACTAATATTATAAAGTCAAAGATGTTGTTTGGTTGAACACGCTAATCTCAGGAACTATAGTTTTTTTTTGTGTTGGATAGTATATTTGTCGAAGAAAGCCACGATATATAGTCTTCCTCGACATTCTTCCTCATAGCCATTCACCTAACACTCATCCTCAAAATCAGAACAACAGAGTGTTAAAGCACTAAGCTTTAGCTTTTCTTTTCACCATAATAAGATAAACTAATTGATGAATAAAAAACAAAAAACAAATAAATAAATCCAAAACATAAAAATAACTAACTAAACAATAGAAACATGATCCCTGAACTCAGGCTAAGTTCAGTCAGTCTATCATTGATCTGGTCAGTGAACTTTTTTCCCTGTTTCATATATTTACATATACATATAAAATAAATATAGCATACACTTATATTTATAGCTTAATGATAAAAAATAGCTTCACGTTGTATCCCGCATATAGAAGGGAATATAGGGGGAACCTAGTATTAATTCACCGAATCACCAAGACATAGCATGTTGAATGGCGGAACACAACGCTACGATTTGCCTCATTAGCAGAACGAGGAAATGAAAATATTAAATGGAGATGGCGAATGGAGATGGCACCCACAACCGCACACTCGTGCCACTGCGCCAAGACGACCTTAACCGTAATATATATAAGTAAATACGTATATATAGCTTAATTTATATTATTAGAAATAATTAATGTGATAACGCATTTCGTATACCATTGGAGTGGTCAGTGCCTTTTGTGATAAGTACATTATAAGTAACCATTGGTTAAATGCTTAATTTTAATTTTATTTATTTATTCTTTATATTACTGTATAAGGCCAGAGAATATATCTCCGCTTTCCGCTAATTCAGAAAGTGTTTGGTGGAGGCAAACACCAGCGCAGCTAAACGCCGTACTTTGCCTTATAATGCTAGAAAAGCGATAACATATTAAATATAATCATTTCTCCTATTGAAATTAATCAACTATAACTTTATAATTGCATCATGGATATGTATAGTTCATTAAAAGAAAATATATTTAAAATACATTGAAATCTAGTTTTTTAATTTCAACATATTTTTTAAGGTTCTTAGAAAAAGAAAGAAATATAATAAATAAATAGTTAAAAATAGGTTATGGACACGAAGGGTATGCCCACAAACCTAAATGGCTTATGATGTCACACTTTTAGATTTTCATCTTCACAGTTTATTGATGTTGATGAGGCTAATGATATAACCTATACTTAGTGATACTGTACCCGTTGATCTTGGCTGTAAACATTTTACGAGAAATCAGAAATCATAAGTGAATTCGATGAAGTAGGGGTATACTCGCACTTAGCCGATTTTTTTTGCCTGTGCCCAACTTTTTTTAAGGGTTGGATCCACCTCTAATTGTAAGATATTTTTTTAGTCTAGTCAATATCCTTTTTTTTATTTAGCGACCAAAAAAAATGTCACAGAGAACTAAATATTCTCTGTGACTAGACTAGACTAGACTAGACTCTTTTGTAATTTCAAAGTAAGAATACACATATAAATGCTTTTAATAAAAATTTATAATTCTTTGTATATCTTGTATATCGTTTTTACACGTTTGTTAGAACAAACTCGAATCACTTGAACTCGAAGCAAAGTGAGTACAGAACAAATGGTACCTAAATTTTGAAACATTAAATCTGCGGTTACGCATATTAAGGTCAGTAATTTCAACTTAAACACTACAATTAAATATCAAAACAAAATTGTAATATAACAATTGATGTCAATTTATTTGTGGAAAACAAAAAGCAAAAAATAGTAGGTATATTGAAAAATAATAGTATAAAGAGGCCCTTCTGGCGCAGTGGCTTAACGTGTGACTGTAAACGCAACGGTTTTGGATTCGATTCATACTTGTGGAAATGGATTATTTATTTTATGTTTTCAATTCATCGCTCTCGTATCGATTGATCTCCATAACTCAACATGCAATATCTCAAAAGGTTGTCGGAAAGTAGGGAACGGAGTGTTTCAACACTATAATCCCTCTTCTTACACTTCATTATACAGCGTGAAGCTAATAAAAGTAAAACGAGAAGGTTATTTTAGGTAAATTTTTTGAGTGAGACACTTTTGAATATCTTTATTGTAAGCGATAGAGGAATTATTATCTATATTAGGTATATATCAATACTAATCTATACTCATATCTGTATTAATTTTATAAAGGAAAAGAGTTTATTTGATTGATCGATCAAATCTTAGAAACTGCTGGTTCGAGTTAATAAGAAAATTATTTTTGTGTTGGATAACCCATTTATCGAAGAAGGCCAGGCTATATTACATCACGTTAAGCGTTTAGATGTAACCGAAAAAATAATATGATATCTATATATATAAAAGGACTTGTGCTGACTGACTGAGGTAAGACGCACGCAGAGCCGTAACCGCTGATGGTAGAAACGTGAAATTTAAGCAGATGTTTATTTTCATATTCTGGACATCCACTAAGAAGGGAATTTGAAAAATTTTAACCCTAAAGGGATGAAATAGGGGTTGAAAGTTTGTATGGAAAAATCTTTAAATTGCCACCGATTTTTATAAAAATTTAAATTCAGACTGTTAAAAATATTTTATTGAACACGTGTTTCGTGATTTTTTTAGAATTCACTCCTAATAAGCGGGCGAAGCCGCGCGCGCCCACTAGTGTAAAAATAAAATAATATAATGTGCAAAAAAATAATATAATGCACATAATATTTAGCTTTACACGGCTTTGAGTTCTGCCGCTCAACACGCAATGCCTCCAGAATCCGGCAGAAAGTGGGGACCAGAGTGTCTTAACACTAGGTTCCCTCTACCTACCCTGCTGTGTGCGGGATACAGCGTGAAGCTGATTATTATTTAGCTTTATATAGTTCAGCTAAATTATACTAAATAATCTTTTCCTATTTGATAACGAAATTAATATGTAGGTACTTTAATTAATTATTGTTACCAAATTTACAGAGGCCGAAAAAGAACTAGGTAAAGTTGTTTATTATAGTGAATTGTGAAACGGAAATTTCGGTTGTCGAATTACAATACTACAATCTAATAATAAGGAAAAATACGAAATTAGATTGTTAATTACAGTTTTAACTGAATTAAAGACGCTATCATGGCATTATGGGACAGTGTTTTAATGTATAGTAGTGGCTTCAAATAATAAAGACATTTTATTAAAATACCAGCAACCTGAACGCGGCTTTGCCCGCATGTCCAAGCGGGCAAAGCCATTTTATTTACCTAACTAAAAAACTTAAATCAAATCAAATTAAAAAGCGTCACGATGTATCCCGCAAATAAATATTTCATTTCCTCGAGTGGGGATCGAACCCATAACTATTGGCGTTTACAGTTACACTTTGTGTTACATGTATGCTTCCGGTAGAAATTCAGGATTTACCTACCTTGACAGCTAAAGTTGAGCAAATTAAACTGTGATTTTACAACAATTTAGTCAAACAAAATACTTCATATAACTTTTTTATTTATGAACAGCCGTTTTTGAGATTAGAATGCACAAACGCACAGATAAACCGACAATACATTTTTAAATATTTTTTTGTGTCGTATTACATAGATGCATACCCCCAGTACCTAATAGATTTTGTCATATATCTTCTATGTACAGAAGGCGATTAGTTACAATTGCATTATACGTATAGACAAGTTTTTACCCGCGACTTTGCCTCCGTGGTCAATTGAAGAAGTATAGGACTCAATAACCCTTCAAGGTATTTCGGACTGCAAGAACATTGAAACGATAAACGTGATGCAATATAATATATTTATAGCATTCCTTGATACATTGATTATTTAATACAAAAATATTTGTATCATGTAGTTATTGAGATTAGCGCGTGCAATCAAACTAACTTTTTAACTTGTTATGCGCATATTTGATCACTTTCCGCCTCACCACTTCAAACCCGATATTAACCTATAACGTTTTTGTAATAAATTTTGGCAATTACAGGAAATAATACGTTTTCCTGTTTAAAATTAAGAATAAATATCCAAATTTGAATTTATTTCCTTGTGATGTCAACAATATTACTTCAGAGTATTACCAAAAGTATCGCGTCATACAAGTGATATGTACAGTCTTCACTTGCCAGTAATATGGGTATTATTGGTATATACAATAAATAATACATAAAGCTTGATAAATACTGGATACTAGAGGAAGGTCACAAAACATAAGGACCCTCTTGTGGGGTTGTATGAAGAGGTTGACCACAGTGGACCAGGCAAAGGGTATGTACGTTTAGCGCTCTGTTCTCTCTGGCAACACCACTAGCGATAAAATGTGTAGTTAAAGATGTGAATTGGAAGTTACTTGTAACTTTTATGACTGTAGGTTCGAATTTAAATTAGTAGAATAAGTTGGTCAATATTATAATGTAAAACGCTTTGTAAAACATAAATTAGAAGCCAGTCGTGGCGTAGGGACACAAAGTGTGATTGTAAAATCGACTGGTTGTGGGTTCGATCCCCACTCGAGGAAATGGTTTTCTTTTTTTATTAAATATTAATTAAAAAATATATATTTTCGCTCTGGTGTCGAGTCGAGGATTTTTACTGCTTTAAATGGGACAAAAATAAAATGTAACAGACAGACTTAAGATAGTGAATTCAAAATTGACTTCCAAAATATGTTTTGAGACACTTATCATACTTGTGGTTTCCAATTTGTCACTTTGCTTTTGGTATAACGAACGTTCTTAAAACATTTTTGAGGAAAACAACAAGAATAAAATTTGATTTTACTATAGTGTTGTAATAGTCAAGTAGGTAATTCCCACAAGAAAACGAGGATATGAATTGGTTGTCCAAAAAGTATAGGAAATCGACGAATATTTTCAATTCCTCCCTCTAGTAAGGCCTCTAGAGTTCCGCCACGCAATACGCAACGTTTCAAACATTAGGCGGAACGTGGGAAGCGGAGTGTTTTAACACTAAATTCTCTCTGCGTTACATTCGGGATACAACGTCCAAGAAAAGTAAAAATATATATATAACTCTATTATAACCATGGCTCCAAGAGCCATAGTTAAGTGTAAACATATTCCTTATTGTACCAGGTACTTATATTACATACAAATATGATCAATCAGAAATGTGTGCTTAGACACTCCGTTCTCCACTTTCAACCTGAATTTGAGATATTGCATGTTGAGTAGTTTATCGTGTCAGAACAGAAAAATGAACAGTCCCTTGAGTAGAGGTCAAACCTACACCATCGTATTTACATTCAGGTGATGTATGATGTACCACGATGGCCTCTATACCTAATCTAATAATAATTAATAATAGTATATAAAAAGTTTTTAATATAACTTATTTTTCATTTCATCCAGCAAGAATTGAATTTATAACCAATGTGTTCAGTCAGAACTATTCCTACTGAGTCACAATACAACTAAATACTTACTCCATTATAAATTAAGCAAAAAATTATAATAATATCAAAAAAAAATAAATAAAATTCGACACTCACAATCAATTATAAGCATGTTCAAATAATATACCGTAACAACGTATTGTCTCAAATACACCTGCAAGAGTGCATTGTACCGTGTGCAAGTGAGATGGACACACACGATAATCATATGTTAGAAAGAGACATCGACATCCATGACCTTAGTCAAATTGTGCAGAATTGGCGGGTCAGTGACACGATAGTGATAAGATAAGAATTTCGGTAGAAGTCATTATATTTAGAAATTATACATGAGTTTGTATGAATAAATTGTTTATTGACTTTTGGTTGGTGTTTTTTTAAGTTTTACAAATGTTAATAAAATTTGCATAATTGCTGGACACATTGATTGATGCAGTTTTGTTAGGTTATTGTAAAGGTATATTATGATATATTATTTTATTGAAGAATTTTATATTACACAAGTTGGTGGACAAGTTAATGCTTTTGTGGTTTTGTTTCTTTCTTTTCCATATTTCATTCTTGGTTTCAGCTATGACAATAACGCAAAAAGCGGTAAGTAGAGAACATTTATAGTACTATGGTAGTAGAGTTCATTATCAAATTATAGGTAACCAGTTCAAACCCAAATAAAACGAGATATTCCATAAAGTTTGGATCACAAAGTACTCTAAAGGATGTTCAGATTAAAAACGCTAAAACAATACCCATTGAGAGCGACCGGACGGTAAAAAGTAAAATTCGATAACGAAAATGACAGCGAAAGTGACACACACACAGACAAACAAACACACACATAAACACACAGATACTGGTAAACACACACAGAACTAACCTTACCCAACTATTGGGCGAATACTCGAGGCCATTGACATGCACACTGCACCGAGGCCGAATGCGTTTAAAAATAAAAGTACACTGTACCTATAGGATTGGATTTTAAGCGAAATTGAATTTGGGAATGAATGAACGAATGGATACGATTAATAGGTTTTTTTGACAGTTACTTATGTGTATTGATTATCTGTGTTGATTAGTTGATTGATAGTTTGTATTTTTTTAGTTTCACTTTGTAAAGTACTAGCTTAAAATAAACTTAAGGTAAAAAAAAGTAATCGTCCAAACGAGCAGGAACCTCATTAGATAAAAAATATTTAAAATTTCCTTTTAATTATTATTTAATGAACAATAAAATAATAATATATATTTTAAATCTCTTTAAATTAGATTACATTTAATATCAATCACCATGTATAGAGGTTTATAAATATTATAAGATTAATATTAAGAATATATTTGGACGAAAATATTTTCGTTATCAACGCAGTGGAGGAGGTACAAAGCGTATCAATGATAAACCAAGGTGCCTTAAGGTGGTGCATTTTACAATTATTTGCTCAGTTGTAACCAAAATATTAATTATTATTTACTTGCATATACTGCATTATCTATTACCTAGAATAAGGCCGTCGTGGCACAGCGGTGGATTGGATTTCCACTCGAGGGAATAAATTATTTTTTTGGTAAAACAAGAGAAAGCGTGCCGTTGAGTTCTGCCACTATATTCCGAATGTAGAAGTTGAGCGGAAGGCAGGGAATGGAGTTTCTTAGCACTACCTCTAGCTAGCAACTACCTCTGAATACAGTAATAAGAGAATAGAATATTTTAAGAAAATATTTTAAAGTATTTATTCAATTGGAATAAATTAAATACTATTATTATCAAGGATATTAGTGAACATAAAACCTAGCTTATTTAATATTAACATATATTTGATATCCTACTTATACCTAGCTATTTCTTTTTCCTGATTTTTTGGACAAGCTGTTGCTGTTGACTTCCGCCATTTTACTTTATATGAAATATATAATTGTAGGGCGAGTGAAAGTGTTAATATTTTTTTTATTTTCTGTATATAGGATATAATAAATAATAAAAAAATAAGAAAACAAACATATTCCGACAGAAAAGACCATAATTGGGTCGCCATTTAAAAATGATTATGTAGAATTTCGTCATATTTAAGGATATGAAATTATGAAGTAAAAAGGTTATATAATATAAAAAATAAAAAAATATATAAAAGTAATTTTATCTCAGAAGTTTCCTTAAATGAATAAAAAAAACTTGCATAAAATTTTGACAAAAACGACAAGATTTTCCGCAATTCACTTAAATTTACCTTCGACAGCCATTTTATTAGTGTTATTTCGACACCGTATGACCCACATTTTTGTTGCTTATTCGATAGAAATATATTTTCTCTACTAAATTGATTACTATGATGTTATATTTTACATAATACTTAATACTAGCATTCTTTTATACATATGACTGATCTTACAGACGTCAAACTGGTAAAAATTATACGATTTACTGATATCGATCGACTTAAGAATAAACGCTGACTGCTTATATCGTTTCTACGTCCTTATTTTGCTGTCTTCTGTAATTTTTTTCTTATCTATTTTAAATATATTTAGGACGTTTTTAGGTCAAAAACTTTGAGTTTTTGTTTATAGTTTTAAAGTAAATATTAATAGAAAATTATTAATACGACTATAGAATATTATAATAGTTATCAATTAATTTATGAGAATATCAGTACACTGACTAACTAATACAATTTTGTATCAGCTATTCTACAATAAATAATAGCCGCGAGCAAAGTTATGTAAACCACTTGACACATTAGCCTTTATAAAGTTTATTTTAAGAAAATAATACTGTTATTTTGTTATTCACACGATTATCGCTACAACCTTCGGCTATTTCTGGTTGTTTTTTTTTAAACCAGTTTAAAAAAAATATCGATCGATTGTTTAAATCATTTAATGATTTGTCAGTACTTAAGAATTATTTTTCGGCAATAACATTTCCTATTTATATTTTATCGCTATAGTGTATTATATTGTAGATAGTATTACATCGTAACGAGCGCACCGGCCAGTTTATTGACGCCGCATCCGTCTGAACTTGGGTTTAAGCCTCTGTGAATGTCATCTAGTCTCAGTACAACTGCAGTTGTGTGTACGACGTACGTGTCGCGCACAACACGCTCACACCACCATCAGCCTAAATAGAAATACAAAAAAAAAAACAGTCAAACGTCAAATTCAAAAGTTATAAACGTCACAAAATATATTCCCGCGCGAACTATCGTGCGAGTGAGACGGCCGCCGGTATTTCTGTGACGTCGTTGGCCGGTGCATAGCGAAATAAAATAATGAAAAGTGGCATTCAGTAATTTCGTTGTGTTTACGCGCGTTGCTAGTTTGTTTGGTTACCGCGTTTACTTTTTCCCGCGGCTGGTGCTGCCCTCTGGCACGCGTGGTGCTGTCAAAACAATAACCTAAGTGGTTCGACTGAGAATATTTTCGGTTTCGCGGTGGGACCGCGGCGGCGACGTGGAAAATTGATGTAGCGGTGTGTTTTTT
>JAATLQ010006350.1:182544-214361 GCA_013421005.1 Heliconius erato x Heliconius himera | reverse complement strand
GTTGGCCGGTGCATAGCGAAATAAAATAATGAAAAGTGGCATTCAGTAATTTCGTTGTGTTTACGCGCGTTGCTAGTTTGTTTGGTTACCGCGTTTACTTTTTCCCGCGGCTGGTGCTGCCCTCTGGCACGCGTGGTGCTGTCAAAACAATAACCTAAGTGGTTCGACTGAGAATATTTTCGGTTTCGCGGTGGGACCGCGGCGGCGACGTGGAAAATTGATGTAGCGGTGTGTTTTTTCCGAAACTTAACCTACGACAATCTTCAGTAGCGCGCGAGCTGTCCCCGCACGCGCCTCGCTCGCCATCCGCCACTAAACGCGGCGGAAATACGAATGGAAACCAACCTGGAGCCCACCGCCGGCCGAACTCCTCCAAAAACACCCAAAACGTCAAACACACACCGACCAATTCAAAGTTATTGCTCAAACCTGTGATGTAGACTACATAGTGCCTTACGTACAAACTGATAATTTATATTGTGATGTCATAGTGCAAATAGTTAGAAAACTAGTTAAGTGGACTATATTTTTTGGATAAACTCTTCACGGTACAGTGCTTATGGACTACTGCATAGACTCTATAAGGTAAGTCAGTTCGACAGTATTAATTACAGTTACGTATAGGTAATTTGTGTCGAAGGAACGCCAATCTTAATCTATGAACTTGATTGCACTGGCGTGAAGTTGGTAACGTATCAAGTGCATTCCTAGTTGCGCTTGCAAATTCACCCGTGTGGACCGCTAGCTTCTGATAGATATGCTCCACGTGACTTTGGACCTTATCGTCATAAAGAGGTTCTTACTTATATCTTATTAGATCGAGTGAAATTTTGCATTTTTCTTAGGCAAAATTGTGCAAGAATTGCCATGCCTTTTCGGTCTATTTTTCTTTGAGAATATTAAAGTCGGACCAATGGCCATGATTACTCGCTATCGCACAAGCACACGTATGTATAAATGTATATACATCCTAAGGTTACTATTATGATTTAATTGAATTATTATTTATTGCATTTAACAATCTCGTCGGTGAATAACAAAATGTTTCTGAAAGAAACAATGTGTTGTATAATTTCCACTTTTCAAATGAATCATCAAAACAAAAAAAATATCGTTTTATCTATAAAAGGACATTAATACACTATATACTTATACGAAATATATAGGTATGGGTACTATAAAAACTGGCGAAGAACTACGCAGTTCTTTTATGGAGATAGTGTCTTATATATTTTGACATTTTGAAAGTTTTCTTTTGAGCATTTTACGATCGCTACTATACTTGTAGATTATTACTTTCTAGAAACAATGAATATAGTTTTCTTTTAGATAGTTTGGTCTTGATTTTGTTTAATTTTAGATAAACTAAATACATTAGTTGCTGCCATTAAAATTATGAAAAAGAAGAGTTTTATGCTTTTTCTCGCGTAGGAAGTCCTCATAAAACTCTTCGTGCGGAACTTAACGCCGCTCTCATAGCGCATAATATTGTAATTTACATAACGCAAATTAACAATTTTATAGTAGCACATGTCAATAGGTATATACATATTTATAGTTTTATCTATTGTACTATTATTCATCGTGTGTTTTAGTTTATATTATATTCTATAATATGCCTACTATAACATTATAAGTTGAAAACCATCATCAAAACATCAAGGGCCATTCTTTATAAAATAATTTATAATTGTAAAAGGAGACCATTCGTCTAATCAATACTTAATATTATGAAATTGAAGAGTTTGTTTGATTGAACACATAATCTCACGAACCTTTGAATAGAATCTTTCTTTATGTATTGGATTCTATAGAGTAAGTATACTACCTCACGTAAAAATTTTCCTAAGGCGCTTAGAATTGATCATGAAAAACACAACTCTTAGTTATTTCTGTTTGATTACGCGGGCAACACCGCAAGCAAATCTAATTTGTAACAAATATGTTAATAGTTGAAAAAATTAAAAACATTTTATTTACTCGATATGTTTACTAGTAGGCAGTCCAAGGTTCCATCAGCCATCTTTCAAGTCCGTCATCAGACCCTGCTGTGTGCGGGATACAGCGTGAAGCTGATCTAATATATATATAATTGCCAAGTTTTATGATGATACAACAGTTAAAAGTGCACTAGTAGGTGGAGAGCGGAGTGTCTTGGTATTAGTTTCTTTAGTAAAACATATAAATATAGAAAAACTAGCCATATAAAGCGTTTCAACGTGGAGAATGCTCCTCTATTAACAAATGTTTTCTGTACATAAGTAATGAGTGGTGGGTAACGTATTACCTAATTAATAGATTCCTTAAAAATATACTATGCCAATCTCGAAAGGTTTTATGCAATACAATTGCAAACTATAGGACCGCTTTGGTGCAGCGTCTAACTGTAAAAGCGATGGTTGCGGGTTCAGTTTCCACTCGGGAGAATAAATGATTTTCATTTTCTGACGAGAAGCAAAAAAAAAACAAACAAAGAAAAGTAAATTTCTTTGTATTTATTAAAGCGTAATTATAAAAATGTACAAAATATTATAATAATAATTTAATATTATTTTTTATTTCGGTGATAGAAAAAATATAACTTCCATTAATCTTATCTTTAATTTTTCTAGCAACATTATTTTTTATGTCAAGTACCATTTCAATTATTTTTTTGATAGGTGCCTATTTAATAACCGTTAATAATAATATTATTTAATGCTTAAGCTATTTAAAAATTGTGAATAGAGTATTTTCAAAATTAAATCTAGTGTGAAGACACTACGTTGTCCACTTTCCACTCAAATTTCGAGACTTGCAGCTGCGCTTCTAGTTACCAAGACAAAGCAAACAAATAATACATTCCCCCGAGTGAGAGTCGAACCCACAACCGTCGCGTTTACAGGCGTTCATCTCTCTCAGTACTAAACTGCCCAAGAATCTGCCTTGAAAGTCCAAAACAAAGCAAATGCATTCTATGTATCCAGTTATTGTGGATATCGATTTCCGCGCCCGAATTACGCTATTGAAATATTAACATCATGTGTTTGGACATTTTTGCTATCGTCCAATAGTTTTGTGGCGCTACAAGAACAAAGGGAGAGCTTAAAAGGGTTTAGTCATTTATTTTTTTCATTTAGTGACTCATCACTATATTATAACATTTAGTAATAGATTCTTGCTCTATCCCGTGTATAGCAAAGCAAGCAAAGAGAATCTAGTGTTAATACACTCCGGTCCCCGTACTTATCACTCTGAGATAAACACCCCTATATATACAGGCACAAAAGAGAATAACTTTATAAAACAGTTTCACCCTCTATCCCGCACACAGCAGGGTAAACAGAGGGAACCTAGTGTGAACCTATAGTAGAAGACATACCGTTCTCCATTTTCCGCCGAATTCTGTCAGAGCGCAGAAATTAAAATATTAAATTTCATTTCCACGAGTGCAGATCGAACCCACAACCAGTCGCACCACAACTGGCCTCAATAACTCTTTATAGCATCAAAATAAACAGTGTAGTTAAATGAGAAACAAACAAAAATTATAAGATTAAAAGAAAATCAAATAAGTTAAGACTAACTTTAAGCTTTTAGGTTAAACTTTCGTTTCGTTCCACCATCTCGGGGAAAGTTACGAAAACCACGAAAATTTCAACGTAATTGTGTGCCGCTTTCATGCCGCGATGCAAATGTGGAATTGTGAATTTGCTATAATAATCACAATATTTATGTAAAATAGTTAGTAAATAGCTAAATTATTAAGTAAAAGTCTTGAATGATGATGTCTCACAAGTCAAGGTACGTGTGGGTTCAAATCTACTCGGTAGGATATTGATATTTATACAATATATGTATGTTTTCCCAAATAGCAAAGTAGTAATAGGGAACCTAGTGTTAAGACACTTAGCATGGTAGGTAGAAGGCGCCTGGGAACCTGGTATAAAGAAACTCCGTTTCGAATTAAGACAGTTCCGTCCTGCATTTTCCGGCGATTTCTTTGACTTTGTTATCAGAGCGAGAAAATGAAAATATTAAATATTTAATTTTTTCTGAGTGGGAATTGAACCCACAATCGTCGTCATTACAGTCGCGTGCGCTTGTGCCCCTGTGCCTCGACGTATAGGTAAACTTAGATATAAATATATGGTTCTGTGGATCTATTCAGACAATTCAGACAATCAAAATATGCTTAAATATTATAAAGGTGAAAAATTTGTGTGGTTGAATGTAGTAATCTCAGGAACTACTGTTCTTTTCAATACGAAATTGAACAAATATTTTTATTTTGTATAGTGTATTTATAAAATGAAAGGCCATATATAAATATATTACGTCACATTAAAATTCAATGTTGAACTCTCAGTCATTTTCATTTGACCAAGGGAGCGAAGTAATAGAAAAAGCTAACTTAGATTAATATATAGATTTTAGATTTAATTTTTAATACACTGTATATGAACAAATCTTTAATCTGTTATTGTAATAAAATTATAGCTCTACGTACACAATTAAATAATTATACAATTCACACGGACAGAAAGATGTATTTAATTATATAATACTAATACTAAAGTAGTTAACTACAGTAGTTGCGTTAAAATAATGAAACCTGTAGATAACTCAACTGTAAGCCAATTACAGGCGTTATTTGTGTTAAGTATGCAGTGCCAGTATCAACTGTCAATGGGCAATGCCCTCTGAAACGCTAAGTATATTTCTTTTTTGTACTATCTTTTTGTTTAGAATTAGTTGTAGTTGTTTTTTTTTATCAATAGTATCTAGTTAAGGCGATTGTGGCGCAGGGGTTCATACGTGCGGCTGTAATCGCGACGGTTGTTGATTTGACTCATATCGACAATTTGGCAGAAGACGGAGAACGGAAGTCTAAGTTTATAATAATAATAAGTTTCTAGGGTTGAATGCGTTATTCTCAGGAACTACTGCTTCGAAATGAAAAAAAAGAATTATCAGCTTTACGCTGTATCCCGCACACAGCAGGGTGAGCAGAGGGGTGTTAAGTGGCAGAACTCAACTCAGCGCTTTGCCTCGACACCAGAGCGAAGAAATGGAAATATAAATTTAAGTAAATATTTCATTTCCTCGAGTGGGTATCGAACCCACAACCAGTCGGTTTTGCAGTCACACCTTGGGCCACTGCGCTACGACTGGCCTCAAAAAAAATGTGTTGGATAATAAGTCTATCAAAGAAGGCTATATTACGTTGATCGTTTCGACATTCGGCTAAAAAGAATCCCACCAAAAAAATCATGTAAAATCCAGCCAAGTCTCGATGAAGCTTTTTATTGCTCTATATAAAAGTAATAAAATCTCTAGGTAAAGCCAAGCCAAGTCTAAGGTTGCTTACTGCGATTTTTTTTAACAATATAGTTATATTTTTTGTGACAGCCGTTGACCAAGATATGTTTATGTGATATTAGACGACAACTCTTAGTAATTTTCATTTGACCCAGTGGTCGAAGCCGTTAAAAGTTAAATGATAAAATATAAAAAGTAATACTTAAAAAGGACAATTATTTAATTATAATGCGAAATAAAGGTAACTTTAGTGGGGTAGGTTTATGCGATGATAGAAGCACTTCAGATAACATAATCAGTAAGTACTCACTAAGTCTCTAAAGTATAATTATATTCAGAAAAGTACAGTTTCATATGTTATTTTTCTATTACTAGATACTATTTTACTGTCTGTGCTATTACTGTTTTAGTGTCTTGAACGAATTATTATTTATTAATATTTTCATAACCTAGCTGTGGCACCAAGGCTAACGCTCGGCATTGAGTTCCACCACGCAACACGAATGCCTTGAAAAATTCGGCGGAAAGTGTGGAACGGAGTGTCTTAACACTAACCCTGCTATATGGTGGATACATACGTGAGTGAAGCTGATTTATTATACCTAAATCTTTATCTATTATCATAATATGTAATGAACATACTAAGAAATGATCCTTTTGTTTACATGTTTGCATAGCCTTTCACGCGTTGGTAGACTGTTGTTCGGTTGTGATAGGATACGTTATAATTTACCTAGGTCACGTTATATTTTTTTTTTATTGACGTTCGAACTCTATTTTTTTTTTTAGATTTACGTTGTATCCCGCATACTGCAAGTTAGACTGAGGAACCTAATGTTAAGATCCATTTTGAAGTAATTGAGTGTTGAGTACCAGAACTGAACGCCGCGTTTTGTTTTCTTAGCGAATGAAAATAATTCAGTCCTTCGAGTGGTGATCGAACCCACAACCGGTGTGTTTAAATCAAGTACTGCCAATACTCCACAGCGGCCTCAATTACTATAATTTCATTTTAATATCATGGTTGATATTTGTAGAATTAATTCTTATCATAGGATAGTAATGTTAATAATAAAATAATCGTTATTTTTTTATGCGTTTAACGATCATTTCCTTTAGTGTCATAAACAGCACAGCCCTCTCAGTGTCGTTATAATTATAGAGTATACACTGCTTTTCCGTTTACCTCTCGTTAAAAAAATCACTTGGGCTATGCAAACTGAAAAACAAAGCGATTTTTTATCTATAACTAACGATCCCTTCGTGACTTCGCCTGCTTAAGCAGCTATAAGCTTTACTACTGTAAAGCTTCATCCAAATAGGTTCAGTATTTTTTGCGTAAAAGTGGAACAAACATCCACGCTCACAAACTTTCACATATATAACATTTGTAGGTTTATGTAACAGTAAGATTCTTTCTACTACGTCTACAAAATAAGAACTGGGGTAAAGTTAAAAATGTACTTTTTTCACATAAACGCTAATTTGTATTCGTAAATCGCACCCTTCCTCCCTTAACAGATGTAGTTACACCCTAATGTCACAGGACAAAAGCGATATTTAAAAATTCCACCCTAAACTGAGCTTTTGACTCACGTTTTGGACTTTTACTGTATTTTTTATCTAGAAGCATCTCTTGGGCAAGGCGGAGAGAATATAGATTTAAAACACTCTATTTTTTACTTTACAACCAATGAATGAGTTATTTTGCGTTGGTTGGCGGTTCTCAACGCCGCTCTTCAGAACAACGGTCTGGCCTAATATTAGAAAGAGTATATTTTTAGCAGACAAAGGGAACCAGTGATATAACACTCCGTTTCTACCAAATTTTCAAGACATATCGAGTTGAGTGGCGGCGCCGCGCTTTTTCTTTTTACCAGAGCGACCAAAACAAAAATACTTCATGCCCTCGAGTGGGAATCAAATCTCAACGATCACATTTTCAGTCACACGCTCTACCACTGCGCCACAGCGGTCTCTCCTATAGTACATTTTAAGTAAAAATTTATTGACGGGAAAAAACAATTCGGGCATGCACACCGGGCATTATCGTTAGCTATTCGGCCAGTTTCGTGTCACCTTTTTTTTATACCTATATTTTTTTTCTAACTCTATTGTACTGTAGCACGGAAAGGTTATTTTCTGCCTGTGTTTCAGTCTAGGTATATAGCTTAGGTATTTCGGTCGAATTACTCATTGTTTGTTCACGTAAGCGATAGGTTTTTTTAGGTGGGTAGTTGGTAGAATGTTAAATGGGGCACGTTCAATATGATTTATGTTATTATTGTTGAAGATTATATATGATGATATTTATTTGATTATTATTTGAGGCAGCGTGTGACAGTAAACGACGGTTGTGAGTTCAGTTCCCACTTGGTGCAATGATTTATTTTCATTTCCTCGCTCTGGTATCAGGATAAAGAGCGGTATTGAGTTCTTTAAAATGTTATAGTATGTCCTTTTAATGTTAGTTACTTAAAATGTAAAACGTATATTGTTTTAATATTATTTTCATTTCTTTTGTAACTATAATTTTCGAATTACATCAAATTACTTAATTTTTAAAATATTTTTTATTTATGTTATATAACTAACTTTAAGCATATTGTCGAGAGTATGATTGGGTTATAGTTTAGCTAGGTTTAAGATTATATAATGCTAGATTTAACATAATTTCAACAAAGTGACACAAAAACTGATATCGTATCAACAAACTCAAAATTAGAAATATCTGGAAACAAAGAATAAAGTGATAGCTATAATATATGACAATATAGCAATTTTATACTATCCTATAATAAACCTTCCATCGCCATTTTATAAATTATTAAATATTTTTCATACCAATAAATAAATAAATAAAAAAGTAAAATAATAGCGTACTTTCGCGTCGTGTCATCGCTCCTAGCACTGGAGGGGGAATGTAGTGCTGTGACGAAAATTCTCATCATACAAGCAATAAACGTAACAGATACAAAATAACTCGACCAAGACCTAACTTTATTCAGCCAACATAGAGTATAAAATAGATTGTCTACGCCATGAGATATGGTGTGTAAGTAGGAAATTCAGAAATGACTAGTCGAGCCTAATGACAAGGTTAAATGTATGAAACGCAAAGAAACTTGTTCTAAAACATTCGCCGTCCGTTAGTGTAGTGTATAGACTATAGACAAAAAACGCGCGGCCATCTTGTAAGTTGGACATCGTGGTCGGGTGATGACTTCGGCTCAAATTACGGCTATGCTTTCTACTAGCGCGCGACTTTGCTCGCTTGAACTAGATGATTTTTTATTTACTAATCTGAATTGTTTTCGTGTTTTAATAATGTTATCATTTTAATGACATGGAATACTACAAATTGTGTTATTTGGTATAATAGTTATTTTATAGCAATTTTAATGTAATAAAATACTTTAAATTGGCGTAATTTTTTTATTTATGAATTGATTGAATTAAAACAAATACACACACACAAGGGAAGCTTACCAAAATACAACCACAAAATACTATGCCATACTAAGCTATTTCTGAGATCATCGTGCACTAACGCACAGGCAAGCAGACAAAACAAAATTGTTTTGGGCTATCCCATATATAAAAACCCACAATAACAGTTTTTTTGCATACATCTTCCATGTACAGACAGTGATCACTTACATTTTTAGTATAGTATAGATAGTGTTTTCTATGTTACAATTCTATCTCAAATGTCTTTTTTGTTCGATTGATTGAGTTTTTAATTTTTAGCTGAATTGTTTGTTTGTTATTGGAACTGATGTATGTAACTTAAAAAAAATGTAGTTATATTAATTAATCAATTATAAAAAAAAGCATATAAGCGTAGTGGCAATTGTAAACCCGGAGATTGTAAGTTCGATTCCCATTCGGCTGAATTACTTATTTTTATTTCTTTTTGCTGTTAAGTACGAGTTCCACCACTTAACACCTAGTTTGTATTGTAGCGGAATGTAAGGAACGGAGTGCCTTAACATTGGTTTGCTCTTTTGATCCTGCTGCATATGTTTTTGCAGAATATAAAAAAAATCAGTAAAGTTTGGTAACACACAGATCGGAAATTTAGTAATAATTTTAATCATATTCGTACGTTACGTGCTGTACATGCACCCATGTGCCTAATCTCTTTGTACTTTAAATATAGCGTCATGATAAATTTATGTTTTTATAGTACGCTGTATCCAGTATATAACAAGTTAGATAGAGGGAACCTGGGAACCTAGTGATAAGACTCCCGTTTCCCATTTCCGCGCGGAATTCGGGAGGTATTACGTGTCGAGTTGCTGAAATTAATGTCGCGTCTTGGCTGGTTATCAAAGCAAAATATCAAAAAATATGAAACATTTAATCGAGGGGGAATCAAACCCATGATCTGTTCCATATACAAGTCACTTGTACTTGTACTTTAAAATCTTTGGTACATCAAATCAATCAAAATATAATCATTTAATAAAAAAAATCCCGCCGAAATCTAAAATTGAAAGATGTTCTTGATGTTTATTTAAACATATTTAATGACAATTAACTGCTGATTGACGATTCTAAGTTTATTTGTATAAACGTTAAGTTTGCATGGCGTAGAGTGGACAGAGCCAACATAGTATTTTGTTACTTCTCCACTCTCCACTCATTTTTTCCAATATTATATGTTCAGCAGCGAAATCCAACGCCACTAATAAGACATTGGATAGAGTGGGAACTGAAGCGATTACCGTCGTGTGGTATCAGGCACTGTCCCACGGCACTTATAAATATCCTTTTTATATCCAGACAAAGTTAGGATAGCGTCATAGTTAATCTATATTCGAGTGATTATTGTCCTGTCGCGTGACTAAATATACTGAACCTCTGGTTTAGATTTTCACCAAAACCAATAAAGGGTAATGCAGTAAAAATAAAAATAAAATCTAAACATACCTTCAATGAAATTTAAAAATATATTTGTTTTGCTGACATTGTTTAGCCGAAAAAGTTTAGGTCAAAGCATATAAGGAAAGCGGAGCGTTTTGACACTACGTTCCAACATGCCTTTAATAGCTAATATATAAAAAAGTAGAATTAATACACTACTTTCTGTTATAATTTATCCAGCCTCGACACCAGAGCACAGAAATGAAAACTTAACTTAGCTTTACGCTTTATCCCTAGCGAGTTAGTCAGAGAGAACGGAGCGCCAAACGCTACGGTCTCTACATACCTCTTTCGCCTCGTCCACTGTCCTCAATCTCTTCATACATGCTCTCCGGGGGATCCTCATGCTTTTTACGTGACCTTCCTCCAGTATCTTTGATACTGTAATATAAAATATATCATTTCCACGAGTGGGGATAGAACTCACAACCTGTCGCGTTTACAGTCACACGCATAGGCACCTGCGCCACGACTGGCCTCTACTCTGTAGTCTGTACTAATTAAAACATTTTATATTGAATAAAATATTAAACATATTGTATAAGTATTTCTTTATATTATGAAATAGGCATTATAAACCTACTTCATTTAAAATTCTACAACAATTCTAGAACTTTTAAATGTCGATTGTAAAAAAAAAGAACAATTTGCTTTATTAACTGGTATTCGACACATTGCCGTATAAGTAAATAAATTATTATAAACAATACACAGATGTAAGGTGAGTAGTTTAGAAGCAATGTTGTATGTCGAGTTAGTGTTGGTACCAATTATGACTACCTATACCTATATATGAAGGCAGGTTGGAAAAATATGCTGTTAAATATATTACTATTTATTTTGATACGGCTGAAAGTGAGGAACGGAGTGTCTTAACACTAGGTTCCCAGGTTCTCTCTGACTACTAGCAAGATGGTGTGCGGGATAAAGCCTATTCGGGGACATTACTTAATTTAATTTGGCCCCTGTGGTACAACAAAACGCAGCGTTGAGTTCTGACACTAAACCCATTAGACATTACGTCTTTAATACGGGTTGAAATTGTGAAACAGTTACTTGACACAAAATAATCTCTGCCTATTCTCTCTGATATGCGACGAAGAGCATGAAGTTTCTTTATAAAAAAATCGTATTTATATCTATATGCGCATACGCATCCAAAATTATCAATTCTACTACATAATTAACTATCCACACACGTCAATTCGTATACGATATATCAAAGTTTCAATGTAAGTTATCTATTCAATGCCACTCAACCATTTCTTCTTGACCTCTCTGACGTGCACACCAATGAACTTTACCTAGTTCACAGTGTAGTGTCTAAATGAGTGAGAGGTCGTTTTATATTTGACATCGCGTCGTGGAACTAAAATAGACGGTAGGTAATAATGATGTAGAGTTCTGTTAAACGTTTGGCAAACAGCTTTTATTTGGAGTTTGTGCTATTTTATGTTTTGGTGGAGTTGTAGTTTTGAAGTGGTGAAAGGTGTGTCGTAGTGCAGCGCAGTTCGCGACGGTTCTGGGTTCAATTTCTCTTTAAGTAATATTTGGATTTCCTTCTTTCTCTGGCCAGTCGAAACTTAATAATTTAGGCAGAAAGTAGTGAATGAAATGTTTCAAAACTAGACAAAATCTAGAATTATCTATTTTTTGCTTCACTCTGTAGCCCGCACATAGTCGCCACGAACCATAATCGACACTATAGTGTGAATTATTCCTTATAATTAGTTTTTTTTTAAGTAAGACCCTCATATAAGGATACTACTATAATAAAAGTTACATACAAATCTATTGAAAAACAAAACTGGATTAAAACAAATAATTGTAAACTTAAATATCAAAGTGCACTAAGCAACTTTGCTCACAAATATCTAATATTGGCATATTGGCAGCATTGGACCAGCAAGTATCACGGTTTTGAGGTTAAGGTTTACCATTACCAGTTACTACCAACATAAAATTATATTCACATCAACTTATTTCAATGAAATAAAGTCGATTTTCCTACATTTAGTGGTATTTTATAATTGTTTTTGCGTAAATGGCGTCTACGGTTGTCATTTTCTTGCGTTAGACGCAAGGGTCTTGATCTTTACATTGAATTCGCTCCCGATGTCTTGCTATACGTTCCCACGGACAGATTGGTTTTTATTACTGTTTCATGTGATTGTTGTATAGATGTGTGTTATGGCAGTTAAAATTTGTTCTGTTATATGAACAGTTTAAGAGTCTTAGGTTATGTTCGATATCCAAGAAGTAACTGTGGATTTTAAATGAATACAGTTTAGTTGATACATTACATTCGGAGAAATAGATATACTCAAAATTATCTTTTTCCCCACTTTGGTAAAACAAAACGCGGCGTTCAGTTCCGCCGCTCAACACACAATATCTCGATTTCAGGCGAAAATCGATAAATCTAATCTCCGGACAATAGATTCTCCATGTCCATTTATTCTGATATATGCGGGATAAAACGTGTTGTAGAAAAACTCTTCCGTGAATACAGTGACCGAAAGACGACGTATAGACAAACAAAACTACTTAACTTAGAAAGTTGAAATTTGTAATGTAGGTAGATTTGGAAGCGTTGGGCATCCCTGAAACAAAATTTTCCTTAATTGCCATTGGAACGGGAAAAACCGGATTTTCCATTTTACGTCATAGTATCCAGGCAAACACAGTTGCAAGCGACTACTAGTCCAATATATATAAATAATTTTGCCGCAATATAACATGATACCTAAATATGTGTATCAATTAAAAGAAATAAGCCATATATTGACAAATTATTGAAGCTGTTACCTCCGCCTGTATAAGCAAAGCATCAGTTCTTCATATTTAACTAATAGTTTAATAGGTTTACTTAGGACTAAACGTAGTAGACATAACTAAATCACACGTAGCCCCGAATGGAAAAGTATTATAAAACAATGAGTTCTTATCACCGCCGATTATAGAGGCAATATGAGACTGGGCACCTAAAATGTTGCTTTATTGGACATTTTATTATGGAAATATTAACGTGAAAAGGTTTTTTTTTTGCACACGTTGCAATATTACTGGAGATGGTTGGTTGTTACTTCAAATTCTTAGGGCTTGGAGAATAAATCAATAATCGATCTGAATTGATTGCTAAGCTTAAATCGATTTTCTATACTTTAAAATAATTGAGAGTAAGTAAGAAGTTACTATTCCAAAGTTAATAAATCAGGAAACTTATTATTTTGTAATTTTGTTTCTTGTCAATAATTATATTTATTATATTGGAACATAACCATAAGTGATTAATAAATTGGCGTAAATCTGTGCTATTAGCTGTAGTAATTAATTGACTTAAACTAAATCACCTGCATACATACCTACTCGTACAATTGCATACGTATCAGATTAATCACGTATTAGATGTTTGGAGTAAACTATTAAATTGCTTACTTTGACTGTTGCTAATCGCTTCTAAAGGCGTAACTGTGTATTATAGTGATATGACTAAATTATTATGGGTCTATTAAATTTGTATGTGTTTCTAGGTTCGAATTTAATTTGAGGAAATGTTTATCAAGAAAATAAATTCCGGTACATATATAAGCGTTTGATTCCTAATCAAAGGTGCGAATTATCTTAATACAGAGGGTATTCTCTCTGGCAAGAAGACAGAGCGCGGCGTTGAGTTTCTCAACTGAACACACAATGTCAAAAAATGGGGATACCTGTTACAAAAAAAACATTTAATGTGATAATATTGTTAAATAGTGGCACCTGTGGTTACATAATACGTAGGTGCCTTATTTATATATTATCCTTTAAATTCATTCAAAATAACATCTAATTTACCTATTTATTATTACTTCACGTTATCATTGCGGTAGTTACAAACCGCAAAATTTGTAAACTAATTATTATTTTGGGGAATTTAATTTAGTTTCAACATTGTGTAATATCATATCGTAGGAAATACAATAGGAACAAAAATATAGAATATTCCACACATTTTTATCCTTGACATTTTCATGGATTTTTAATAATTAACGTTTTTACCTAACTCCAATTTTCGGGAACTCTAAATTTTGGTAAAAACTGATAATATACATATTTCAAATATAAACAGTATACTATTTACAATTTTTCTATTCTACGATTTTAATTATGAATACATACATATTTCTTAAAGATTTAACATATCTATATGAATATATTTTCCTGAAAAAATATTTAATTAATGCAAATCGTGTGTTCGAACGAAGCCCCGCCACTGTACAACGTAAACATGTACGTCTTCAGATTATTACGTTACTGCCGTGTTCACATATTTGTGTATGTTTTACACGTATTTACGGGTTAAGCGCCATTTTATTTATATTTATTAATATTTGTTCTCAGATTATTTATGACTTTTTAGGGATTTATTAATTATGACATAAATAGAAGTTATACTAAAATAAGAAAAGTATGAGAAGGAGATTAACGTAATTAAGAATAAGTAGATAATATATAAAAGTTTGTATATTCGACAACAATTTGTTTTGTGAAGCTGTTTTTTAAATTTCTTTTGTAAATACTACCATAATTAAAATAGAGCAAAAAGTTCTAATTTTACTAATCAATGTTTGAACTTAAGTTATCAATTTTCCTAATCACTACTTCATCACTATCTTAATTTACTGGTACGAAAACTGAAATTAAAAATATAATATACAGTTAATATATAAAATTCTTAATTCACAAACACTTTACTTTATTGACATACAATAAAACAATAATTTAATATACAGTTAATAATTTAATATTAATAAATATAAGAAATAGATATTAAGTAAATAAAAAAATAAACTAGCACCATTTTAGACGGCCCAAAACATTTGTGTTCTCAATTTTAAAATCCGTTCGGGGAATACGAAAAGATAACAAAAATTTCCTCGCCAATTCCGGGGAAGGACACTCGAGCTATTGTTTGTGTTGAGTGTGTTTTTAGTGACGTACCCACTGTTTTGCTTATTGTTCTGGAACTGTACTTAAATCAATGCTTTTCTTGCACAGTGGATAGTGGTTGTATACGCGATGGTTGGGGATTCGATTTCCGTTTTGATTAATGTAGACCTATCTATATTTGAAATTGGTGAGGCCAGTCGTAATGCAGGGGTACAAAGTGTGACTGTTAAAGGGACTGGTTGTGGGTTCGATCCCCACTCGAGAAAATTTAATATTTATTTAAATTTGTAATTTCTTTTTTCTGGTCTCGAGGCAAAGCGCGGCGTTGATTTCCGCCACTCAACACGCAATGCCTTCAGAATTTTTCGGAAAGTGGGTAACAGTATCTTAACACTAGGTTCCCCCTGCCTACCCTAATATGTGCGGGAAGCAGCGTGGAGCTGATTTTTATTTATATGCAAAGCATTGGTTTAGGATTAGCATGGCGTTGAGCTCCGCCAGTGGGAAGATACCTACATTTTTTAAAAAAATATTACTTTAAATGCCAAATTTGTTATTGTAACTATGATTTCTAATAAGTAAAAATAAGGAGTACATATTATTTGTAATAATTATTAATATGTTGTTTTATATGGTTTTTATATAATTATTAGAAAAAAATACCTCAGCTTAGGCATTCAGTGGTTGACACAGTCATGGGCACCATCTTGCTTTATAAATATGCAGAAAAGGTGTATGAATAAATAGATGGTAATTTATTGCAAACTGACGTTGAAATTTAAATACAGGTAAATACTAATTAAGAATTGCTTTATGTTGTTAATGTTAGTTTTATTTTATCATTTCAAATTATATATATAGATATAGTTAGAGTCATCGAAGTTTGTCGTGGCTCAGTGGGACTGTCTGTAAGCGTGAGTTCAAAATTCAAATTCAAATAATTTTATTTAAAATAAGAAGTTACATGCTTCATTTTTTGAACGTCAAATTTACCACCAGTTCACTAAAATTAATGCCTCAGACCTGAGAAGAACCGGCGCAAGAAACTCAGCGGGATCTTTTTTTTAAAATCAATTTTAAACAAATACATATTTAATTATTTGTGACAATGATACCTTTGAAACAGACTGGAGCGAGCATTTCATTCCCAAGGCGTGTTATCATTTACAAAATCATTAATTTGCTAATAACCTTTAACACACAAACGTCTTTTCACAATTTTTTTAAATCGTGAAATAGAAAATTCTCTGACGTTTTCTGGGATCCTATTGTACAAGCGTACACATTGTCCCATAAAAGAATTACGGATTCGATGCAAGCGAGTTACAGGTGCACCAAGATTATGCTTATTTCTAGTGTTAATATTATGAAAATCACCAATTTTGGTAAAATTATTAATGTTTTTCTTAATATACATAACATTTTCAAAAATATATTGCGATGCAACTGGCAATATATTAATTTCTTTAAACTTTTGCCTTAAAGAGTCTTTAGGGCCTAAGTTATAGATTGCACGAATAGCTCGCTGCTGCAGGACAAATATCGGTTGAATACCGGCTGCATTACCCCAAAGTAAAATCCCATAGGACATAATACTATGGAAGTAACTGAAGTAAACAAGTCGAGCCGTTTCTACGTCAGTTAATGATCTAATTTTTTTGACCGCGAAAGCTGCAGAGCTAAGTCTATTCGCCAATCCATCAATATGGGGTCCCCACTGTAATTTAGAGTCAATGGTGATACCGAGAAACACCGTAGAATCGACAGGTTCCACGGCTTCACCATTCAAGAGTACATCAGCTTCAACAAATTTTGTGTTAGGTGTTCTGAAGATTATACATTTAGTTTTTTTACTATTCAATAGTAAGTTATTAACACTGAACCAATGTACTACTTTCGAGAGAGCATTGTTTACATCGTCATATACGATTTGTCGTCTTTTTATTTTGAAAATCAATGAGGTGTCATCAGCAAACAATACTATCTCATGATCCTTTTCAACTAGACATGGTAAATCATTAATATATGTTAAAAAGAGAAAAGGACCAGAATAGACACTTGTGGGACCCCCATGCTGATTACCGAACCAGAAGATTTCTTGCCATTCACATCAATCCTCTGAACTTTGTCAGCTAAATAAGAGGTCAGAAGATTGAGTGCATGTCCTCTTATGCCGTAGTAGTGTAGCTTCATGACCAATGTTGATTGCTGTACACAATCAAAGGCTTTGGATAAATCACAAAACATGCCAAGAGCATCCTGCGATCCCTCCCAAGCCTCATAAATATTTTTTATAAGACCTATACCAGCATCTGTAGTTGAACGACCTTTAGTAAAACCATACTGTTTATTGTGCATGAGATTGTGTGAATCAAAATGTAGTAATATTCGATTTAGGATAATTTTTTCAAAAATCTTACTGAACGAGGGTAGTATAGAAACAGGTCGAAAATTATTGGGATCAGATGTACTACCCGATTTAAATATAGGTATGACTTTACTAAATTTCATTAGGTCAGGAAACACACCGTACTTTATACAATTATTAAATATAGTTGCGAGGTGAGGAGTAACAACAGTGTGGGTTCGATCCTCACTCGCGTGAATGAAATATTTGCATTTCTCAAGTCATGCAATAGAAAAGCTAGGCGTCAAAATCCGCCACTTAATATAAAATGCCTCGGAATAAGGCAGAAACTTTAGAACGGAGTGCCTTAAAAAGGGGTGGAACTACTATACTTTTTTTTTGTCGCTTCACGCTGTATTCCGCACACAGCAGGGTAGGCAGAGGGAACCTAGTGTTAAGACACTCTGTTCCCCACTTTCCGCCAATTTCTAGAGGCATTGCGTGTTGAGTGGCGAAACTCAACGCCGCGCTTTCCTCTTGACACCAGAGCGAAGAAATGAAAATATAAATGTAAATAAATATTTCAACTCCTCGAGTGGGTATCGAACCCACAACCAGTCGATTTACAAGCACACTTTGTGCCCCTGCGCCACGACTGGTCTCAAACTACTATATCTATTTTTTTTAATAAAATTGTATGACACAAAGTCACGTGTAGTGCTTGTATTATATAAATAAAAGATAGATACTTGAAACGGCGCCTAACCGTAGTTTCATTTCCTACTGTCCGAAGTTGATGATCGAACAATGTAATATAATATTAAAAATGGATTTTTTTTGGTTTCTCGCTTTATCCCGTATATGGAGCAGCAGGGTATTCAAAGGGAACCTAGGAACCTAGTATTAATTCACTGTATTCCCCATTAAGACACTTCCGTTACTCATTTTCCGCCGAACCTTCGTATCTACAGTATGTGTGATATATGCGGGATACAGCGGAATGGTAAAAAAATCTATGCTTACACTAATATATGCAGGATAAAGAGTGAAGCTGAAAAAGAATCTAACCCTTAAATCGTTTAATATAGTTTTTAAGGTTCCTCAGTTTCATTTACTACCCTTGGAAGATTACCAGTGCTATAGTACCTACCTATAGTACACTAAACAAGCAAAGATAAGTAATAAATAAATAACATTCGAAATATTCGGGTAGTCTTAAACTAATACAGGGTTTCAAGCCTCAAACTACAATCGACAAAGATCGGAACTGTTGTACGGTCAGAAGAATACATTTAAACTTTTAGGTTGTAAAATATTTTTTTTGTTTTATACGTATATATTTTTTTTATATTCTATTTTGTTTTATATTTAATATGAAGAAGGGGAGTGACAATCATTCATATTCATATTTTTAATGTTTAATTAATAATAATTAAGCAAGCAAGCAGAAATTGTAAGGAAAAAAGTTAATATAATAAACTTAAATAGAAAGTTTATGAATGGCAAAAACAAATGGCAATATGTATAAAAAAAATTAAGCTGTTTTATGAAATCAAGCAGGGTGGGCAGAAAAAGAGACATTATGGGCAGAAAAAGAGATATTATGGGGGGGGATTCAAAGCCGCGCTCTGTCTTACTACAAGAGCGAAGAAATAAAAAAAATAAGTCTCTTGAATGACAATTGAATCTATAACCATCGCGTTTGTAATCAGATGCTGGGCCGCCACGGCTCTAAATAAATAATCACATATAATATTTCTACAAACACACATACGTACATATTTTATCTATAAATTTACACTAGTATGAGCATTCTGTCTGTACCAATCGGATATAAAGCCGGCGTCGGCGAAATCTAGCGAGATTGCCCGGAATCAAACCGAAACTAAACGTGTAGCGGTACTGTCGAGTGTCGACGGCGTGCCGAATACCTTTGTAGCTTTCAGTTATAATATTATAAGAGATAGACTATTGTGGCGCAGTGGCACAGCGTGTTACGTCGTGCATTGGGTGTGGGTTTGATCACCACTAGAAAGAATGTTTATTAATGTTGGCACTAGTTTGTAATGTGTACCATGCTATGTGGTAAAAAACGGGAAAGTGTTATTATTATTTTTTTGAAATAATTGTAATAAAATGTTTTTATCGCCTTACCTCTTTTCGACGCCGAAATTTCCTTTAAAAAATTATAAAATATCCAATAAATAGTATTCTGTCTTGTCAAATGAATATTCTAATCATATTTTTTTTCCTTTGGTGGACAAAGGATAACATTGAATTATGCCACTCAAAAAGCTATATTTTGAAAATAGGGCCGAAATTGGGGAATACCTTGTTCCCATATCATCATACTGGGTTCCCTCTACCTACACTGTTAAGTGGGAAAAAGCGTGAAGCTACATTTACATTCATCTAATCAGGCTTTTTACTCCTCAAGGTTCGAAATAACTTTCAAAAACTAAATTTAACTAAACTTTTAAAACAAAAGACAGTAACAGAAAACTGTGTCTCAGCATTACAGGAAGTCTGAACTTACATTGAGTAGAAACGCCTAAATTACCCAGCCATAGTCGAATAGCGAAATCTCGTGCTGAAAATTTGCATAATTACGGATAGTGCAATTTTTCGGGTGGACTGCGGAGTTAAACGTGGGGTTTCCGAAAAAGAGTAAATGCAGGAACTTGCAGCATAGCCAGTCGCAGCGAGGGTTTAACTGTGCCTTTTGAGACGTACAATTAAAGTTTTGTGGGCAAATTATTTTTGTTAATCTATATATCTATCTGCGTAGAGTTTTGTAATTGTTTTCGTTGGTAGAGTTTAGCAAAGGTATTATATTGTTTGTTATTAATTTCTGGTTAGTATTATTTGGTTTGAAAAAAGCTGCTTTTCCGCCCAACCATGTGAATATTATATTAGCTTTTCGCTTTGCTTTCGCTTCATTGTTTTTTTAGCTAATTTAAACGAAATTACATTCATTCGATTGTGAATCAAAGTAACGCGGGCGGGCCTTGGAAACGGAGTGTCGAACCTAATGTTAAAATTCTCCGTTCCCCAGGCCTTTGACTTCGACTTGGTACTAAGCTAGTAAATAAAAATGAGTCTTCCCTTCCTACCCCTATTGGAAATTGAACCCACATCTGTTACATTTACAGACAGAGACCATATCGCTACGCCACGACGGCCTTTAGCAGTATAATGTCATTACTTTAGCTAATGCAAAAGTGGAAAATTAGTTAAGCCGTTTAAAAAGTAAAAGTTTGCCTAAATCCAGGGAAAACAAAACAAAATAAAACTAACTTTACGAGGCAACGTGCTCGTACGTAGTCGTACGTACATAAATCGGTGTTTTTCACCGTTTTTCAACGTTTTTTTCCAACATTTTTCATCTATTTTCCCCGCACCTGAGTGTTTTTTGCCCGTTTTCCCTATTAGCCCGGCTCGTTTTGTTTGCCACGAAATTCACTCGCTTTCAACCCGAATACGATTTACTAAAAGACTTTTGGATGTGAGGAATGGGTGGAATATCAATTAACTTGGGCAATTTAATTAGTTTGATTTTTAAATTGAATTTTTATTATTTTGCTTGTTATAAGTAATGACTTATAAGGGTTGTTTGTCTATTTTGGACAGTGATCAATCTTCGATGTTTCGAAGAGCTAAATAAGTAAAAATATCGAAGATGTCTCTACTTTCGATATTATTTCTACTATGTATATGAAAATAATAGTGTCCAATTGAAAATGGTTTTGGATTGGATTTTCACTTAGGATTATATATATTATACACCATAAATGATAACTATATGAGGGTAATGGAATTGGAGAAATTGGGTAATGTATTTGGTTGTCATCAAGTTTTCTTTTTACATATTTTTTTCTCTTAGTATTGCGTTGATTAGCAGGAAAATATTTCTCTTAATACTAAGCCCATCATTTCCAGGTAGCCTTTTAATTTAATACTTACACGCTATATGTATAATTAAAAAAAACACATATTTTATAATAATATATAATATCAGCCATCCCCACAACTTTCTCTGTTCCGATCCATTTCGGCTAACTAGTTACGAACCATCGACAGACACTGTGCTGACGGCGACGTGACGGCGACGACACGACAACGGGACGGGACGTTTTCGATTTTTCCTCGAAAAACCTTTTACTCGTTTACGTCGTCACGTGCGGTGACTGTCTGTCCAAAGAACAAAAGCATTGTAATGAAACTGCTCTTTAATAGTAAAAATAAAATAAAAAACTGCTTTTTTTGCTGTAAAATGAACGTTTCATGTTAAAACGAAATCGTTTGGGAATAATTACGTTACGTTGTATTATTATATTTATCACGCTTTTTTGTTTGTCAATATTCAGTCTTACCTAGTAGTAGAGTTAATGGTTTACTTTTTTTGAATTTGACATTTTTCGTGAAAATATTTGAATTTTAATTTTGTTTTCATATTTCTACTTAGGTGATTGGAGTTTGTAGTGTAATTGGTATATTGATATAGATCAATATACCAATGTATATTGGTCTATATCTTAGCCGAAAGATTATAGTTTACCATTTGTGTATAAAATCTTGAAACCCGCTATTTAAAATTAACTTGTCTATATAGATGTATGAATTATTTCTTCTATTTCTGACTGACTGACAGACGACGCAAAGTCGGTTTTTTTTAAATATGTACACTAAATAACGAGTTCCAATTTATTATAACTGCACCCTGCACCACTTAAAAAACCTAGTGTTAAAACACTCCGTTTCTCACTTTCCGCCATATTTTAAAGACGTTGAGTGGCAACAGAGTGAGCAAAAGAAAATGATCCATTCCTCTTATTCGAAATCGAACCCACGATTAACGAGTCTCCAGTCAAACGTCAAAAGTCGTTTTCATACGCTAAATAACCCTCACAGTAGTAAAATGCGAAATTCTTATACCTAAATAGTATAAAATATTCCATTCACTTAAAGTTGTAGAGGATTTATCTCAAATCTAGGTGAGCTGGGAAAATCTGAGCTAGACCGGTTTGCTATTTTGCGTATCTGTGTACGTAGGTATTCTATAATATATAGATATATACGTTTTCAAGGTTATACTGTGACCTTAGTGTAACCGTTCACCGAAAACCTAGGTTAGTCTTGTTCTGGGATTAGGGCTGTTAGTTTTAGGGGAGGGTTAGTGATTTGTTTTTATTGTTTAGATATTAAATTTTGAGACATTGTGTGTTAAGTGGTGGAACTCAGCTTTCTCTACTTGAGCGGTTGAATTAAAATAATTTATTACCCAGGGTGGAAATCGAACCCACGACCATCACGTTTGCATCCACGTGCTTTACAATGGCACACCGTTGCGCTACGTTGACCTACACATACATAATGTAATTGTACTCTCTAGAATAGAGCAGAAACTGGGAAACAGAGTGTCTTAACACTAGGTTCCCGCTACCTAGCGTGACTCTATATATAATATGATGTCCTTAAAATGAATGTTGAAACTAGCAACTGAATATCTTTTCATTAATATGTATCTGCCTACTCTATCATGTATTAGAGATTTGTGAAACTGTAACAAACTTTTAGTATTTATAACACTACACAGCGAGTGTCAACCCTGTCCTAGCACCAAAACAAGTAACCTAGATCCCACTGCCCTTGTACCCGATAGCAAGTAGGTATCTATTGAACCGCAAGAGTTACATTTGAAGGAATTTGATCCATATTTTGTATAGATAAAGTCTAAAATTGCAATGTCTATGTCTAAATCCAACGTTGCTACCATTTAAAATGATCGTCGGATTGTTATATTGCGTCTTATTCGGAGTTAGGTATAAATTTTGAGTATTTACTTAAATTTGAAACTATTTGGAGGCCGTCGCGGCACCGTAGGGCTGTGCCTGACTGTAAATGCAGTGGTTGTGTGTTCGATCTTCACTAGGGGGAATGAACTACTAATGTTTAGTAGGAAACTAAATATCCTCTGTCAACCCACTAACTTAATGCACTGAGGATTAAGTTGATATTACTTTAGGTATTGTTTAGTTTTATGCTAATAACTTTTATTTAAGATGTTGATTCTAAATGAATAAAATAGTTATGGATTCGAATCCGGAAGAAATGCTTACAATACATCTAATACACCACAAGTTAATGCAGGAAGTATTGGGGAGCACTAAGATAAATGTTCTCAAAATTCTCTCAAATGTCTTAAATTAAAGCGGCGTTGAGTTTTGCACCTCAACACGCAAAGTCCAGAAAATTCGACATAAAGTGGGAAACGGAATGTCCTTATACTCCCCGTAGTCTCCAGATGCGTGATATAGCGTAAAGCTACTAACTAACCTCTTATAGAAAGCATGCAAAGTTGCGAGCCACGACTATTATAAAATATAGTAATGACAATTTTAACATATATTAACTAAAACAAACGCTTTTGAGAACATTCGAAACAATGTGATTCAAATGCACTGAATACGCATCGAGCTCAAGGGCGTTACTACGTTACCTATCTGTATATATGTTACCTACATATATGTATGCACAGTGGCACAGTGGGTGAGTAAACGCGACACTGGTGGGTTCATGTCGTATATACATGGGGCAATAAAGGGTTAATCGACGGATTAACGACCACCGTTATGAGTGAGGGAATTCATTACATATACTTTTTATCGCCTACCCTATACCCTGGTACCGGTACCCTGTTTCACCTTTCTGCCTCAGAGTTAGGCGTCAAGATAAATCAAAAAGTGGACTATAGACTGTCATAACATAAAGTGCTCTATCTATAAGTGGAAGAATACAGCGTGAAGCTAAAAAAAAGCAATGATTGGTCACTATCATTTTTTAATATTAATAATTCCCATAAAAATTGTCAAATTGGGCCACTAAGCAAAAAAACGTTCTCATTTTAGTATTTTATGTTATTTGCAAGACAAACAAGACTAGCGTCATATAACGCTCGAAAGTGGAGCCGTGTGAAACAGCGTTCAAATATTTCGCATGATATACGAGATGGCATTTAGTTTTAGCTAAGTTTGGATGGCTGCAAAAATATTATTAATAATAAATATCTATAAATGCCAGTCGTGGCGCAGCGGCACGAGGTGTGACTGTAAAACCGACTGGTTGTGGGTTCGATCCCCACTCGAGGAGATGAAATATTTACTTAAATTTATATTTCCATTTCTTCGCTGTGGTGTCGAGGTTAAGCGCGGCGTTGAGTTCTGCCACTCAACACGCAATGCCTCCAGAATCCGGCAGAAAGTGGGGAACGGAGTGTCTTAACACTAGGTTACCTCTGCCTACCCTGCTGTGTGCGGGATACAGCGTGAAGCTGATTTAATTTTTAATTTAATTTTTAATTCTATAAATGTTTTATTTAACGTCACGCTGTATCCCGCATATGTTATGGTAGCCAGAGGGCGGGAGACGCACTTCTCGATTGTCGAGGTATTGTGGGCTTAACTTTCACTTTATTGTCCTATAAATATTTGGTTACAAATTATTTGAAGGAATCAAAAAATAGAAACGAGGAAATTAAAATATTAAGTAATTTATTCCCTTGAATGGGAATTGAACCTACAACTGTCGCGTTTACAGTCACACGCTTGTGCCCCTGTGCCATGATGGTCTAATAAATGGTAGTTCTAAAATATTTTTACAACAAATTTTTTGTTCGATTTCTATCTCGAATCCAGTCCAATAATTTCATCTCTTTTTTTTGTTTTTTATCTATATACTTTTCTTACATTCCTAAGTGGCAATAGAAAAACATCATCTGAAAAAAAATCAACTATCCAAATATTATGAGATGTTCATGAGATACAGCCTGGTGATAGACAGACAGACAGACTGGTGGACGGCAGAGTCAATACGTAACCGTGGTTCCGTACTCAAGGTGTAAAACGGGACCCGTTTTACACCTTGAGGACGGAACCCTGACTGAAAGTCACGAATGTTAAAAATCGGAAGCGGGTAACGTTTTTAAAGAAACACGTTAAAAACACACATCGTCTATATGATTCTAAACTATTTTGAAAGAGATACTATGTAATTGCAATAAGTGATATGTATCACCTACTAACAATACTTCACACTAGTTTCCTTCCAACAGGGGCCGTCACTTACAAGCGAGTGCCCCCGATTGACACAATTCCACTGCATTTATAGTTATTTTCCACCTAAATCTACCCTCTTTTACACGAGTACGCTAACACGAATAAATATAAAAATGATAATATGATACGATTGTTCAATACCATAATGCAAATTCAGCAACAACGGTAACCTACTGACATAGCGAACGCAAAAACGCTGATGCCTAATAGTTTATAAACGTTTTGTAAACGTTTCACAGCTTAATTATTTTGTTCTAAAAGTGACAAATAAATATGTTTTTGTATTTACGAGGCCAGTTGTGGGACATAAGTGACTGGTTGCGGGTTCCATTTAAACTTGAGGTAATGAAATATTTAATTTAATTACATTTTATTTTATTTTATTTTATCTGGTGTATTAGTAGAGACGAAGCGCCGAGTTGAGTCCCACCATTCAGCACGCAATGTCTTCAGAATTCGGCGGGAAATGCAGTGTCTTAACACTGGGCCCCCTCTGTCTACCCTGCAACGTACAGGATACAGTGTGAAGCTGTTTGCTTAATTACGTTTATTATTGCGACCGTCATGTCACTATCAGACATCTAATTCTAAATTCGACGGTTGTGGGTTCGATTCTCACTCGGGAGAGTGAATTATTTTCATTTCCCTGTTTTTGTGGAGAAATTGTGACGGTGAGTCCCGCCACTAAATATAGAATATCAATACAAACATATATATACAAAATTAACATTAATTCTAATTAACATTTAAATTTTGCTTCTGCTACATATTTTGACAGGTAGTTACCAATAGATTACGGCCCAGGTATGCAGTGACCTCGACGAAATGCAGTTTTGTCTAGACGAATAATAAAAAGACATTGCTTTGGTCAAACAAAAAACTTATTTGACATACATATGTAGGTCCTAGCTCCTAACCTAGCCTAATCCATATATTGTAATGTCTTGGCCTTCGCTAAATTTGATTTTGATGTAAATTATAACTTTAAGGTCAAATCCGTACAGTGAAGTTCATGGTGGAATTTTTTCATGTTTTTTCACATTCTGTGAAGTATGAGGTCGTATACTCTATTAAAAACAATTTATAAAAAAATATTACGTGTCGTAGGATTTGAACCCACTCTTAGAAGTGCCCTAAGATTTATCTACTATTCTTGAGTGTACTCTATTGAAAAAATATTTTATTATATGCACAGTATTCAAATAGTTAAGTTAAGAAGATCTAAATCACAGGGTATGATGCATATATGACTAACATAATAGGCTGATAATCTCGTCTTATCATATCATGTTGAAAAATAAATTGATATTGATAAGAAAAAAGAATAACATTTTGCAAAGCTTGTAAAATGTTAACGTTTTTTTCATTATTTGTTTATTTTTAGATATTTTGGAATCAAAGATGTATATAGTTATAAAAATATCATAAAACTAATACAATTGGAGGTCAGTCGTGACGCAGGGACACAAAGTGTGACTGCAAAACCGACTGGTTGTGGGTTCGATCCAAACTGGACGAGATGAAATATTTACTTAAATTTGGTGTCGAGGACAAGCGCGGCCTTGTTGTGTTGTGTTGTCTTACCACTAGGTCCCCTCTGCCTACCCAGCCGTGCGCGGGATACAGCGTGAAGCTGATTTTATTTAATACAATTTAAAGTAACGTAATATGAATAGATATGATATAATACGAATAGATATGATGAAAGTATAGGTAATATAATTTAATACGATAATTAAGTGTTACAACTAATACTTGTGTTTAATTATTTCATTTGAACGTGACATCACCGGATGTGACACTCTAAACATTATTATCTAGACTTTTGACTGAGATTTATAAGGATTTACAAGGTTAGCTGCACACTGGAGAGTACAATGCTTAATATTTTTTTTAACATTAACGCTACATCCCGCATATAGCAAGGTAAGCAGAGAAAAATTATTCTTAAGTTACTCCGTGCCCCAATATCCGTGGTACTTTTGAGACATTGTGTGTTGAGTAGCGGACTCTCTCACTCAACGCCGCTTGGTCTTCTTTGCTATAGTGAGAAAAATAATACCTCGATGATCTTGTTATCATATACTTGTTTACTATAGATTTTTTTTGTCTTGTGACAGAATAATCTACAATGTGTGATGTGCCTAAACCTAACTTCATGAATCATATAATGTTTTGAATAAGTAAAAGGTACCTTAACACCGTACTGTAAGTTAGACAATAGGGCCATATGACGTGTGATAATATTAGAAGATGAACCATATTAAAATTAGCACACAGCAGGGTAAGCAGAGGGAACCTAGTGTTAAGACACTCCGTTCCCCATATTCCGCCGAGTTCTGAAGGCATTGCGTGTTGAGTGGCGGAACTCAGCGCCGCGCTTTGCTTCGACACCAGAGCGAAGAAATGAAAATATAAATGTAAATAAATATTTCACTGCCTCGGGTGGGGATCGAACCCACAACCAGTCGATTTTTCAGTCACACTTTGTGCCTCTGCGCCACGACTTTTCTAATGAACCATATTTTATCTAATATTTTAATTTAGTTTTTTTTAAAGTTTGTATTGGTAGAAACGGCACCCTTATAGGATCAATTTGTTTATATTTTGTCCGTCTTTCAAGACCATTTATCTTATGATTGCGTGGAAGTATCAAGCTGAAATGTATATCATTTATTTAGAACTATAGTCCCTTGAAACACAGTAAAAATCAAGCCTCTAAATGAACGCAATATAAAAATATTTATATATATTTATTAGACTTCTTTTTAAGTAAGTTAGTTAATCTATTCAAATACTACAAATTTTATGTTTAATAAAATATTGAAATAATAATTAAACAAAGAAAAAAACACTTTATAGAAAAATTTTGCTTTGAAATCGTTTACAACTAAGAAAATAAAGAAAAAGTAGTTAGGCCAGTTTACATGAAGGGCCTGTAATGGCTAATGCGAAATATTTTTATTTTATTTACATGAAATCGAACCAAATCTCGTGTAGTATTAATGACTGCGTTCTTTAAAGTTAAAAAACAAGCCAGTTTCAAACTTTGAAGAGATTAAAAGCCAAAGTATTGAAACCGTTGTAGTGCAGTGGGACAGTGTCCATCAGTGCGATGGTTGCTAATTGAATCCCCACTCTAAGGAATTATTATATTGAAAAATATTTTATTTTCTGTAAAATAGGAACATATATAAATTAATTTAATTTATATTTATTAATAAACAAAGAATGCTTCGAATGCGGGCGAGACAATAGTGTCTTATCACTAGGTCTTTTACTACACGTCACTACTCTGAGACTAGCCTGTTGTGCGGGAAAATGCCTAAAATGTAAAAAGAAGGGATGCGATGCGGGGAATTTAACTTTTCCTATAAGCCTTCTATTTTTGTCCTTTTCTTTTTTTTCTTTTCAGCTTCACGCTGCATCCCGCGTGAGGGTTAGGCAGGAGGAGCCTAGTGTTAAGAAACTGCGCTCCTCATTTTCCGCGAAGTTCTGAAGGCATTGCGTATTGAGTGGCGGAACTCAACGCCCTGCTTTGCCTCAACACCAGGGCGACGAAATGAAAATCTTTTATTTCCTTGAGTGGGAATCGAACCTACAACCTGTAGCATTTAAAATAACACGCTTATGCCCCTGCGCCACGGCTGGCCTCAATTCTTGAAATTAAAATTAACAAATAAAAAGAACAATAAAAAGAAGTTATTTATTGAATCAGCTGACACTTATTCATAACGTAAGAAAAAGTTAAAAAGCTATCTGTTTCTTCTTTGTTAGCCAAAAAAATTTTTTCTTTCCTAAGTGTACTTTAAAAATATTAGATATACCTGTATTTATCCTAAAAGTAATAGTGGATGTAAGGCAAATAAGTTTGAGGCTGTAAAGCAAATGTGTTAGAATTTTTCACATTAGGACCAAAGGAAGCCATTTTGCAAACAAAATCTAATATGCTGCCAGTATATTTCCACCTTACGTATTGGAGCTTCCGTATATGGACTTGGTGGTGAATTTTTTAGAAAAATTCTTAAAGATTTCTATAAAAGTCACAATTTTAATATATTTCTATGAAATAGGATCGATTTCATATGAAAAAATCTGTGGAAAAAAAAATAATAAAATGAAAAGAAAAATGCTATAAAGACGAAAAACTATTTAAAAAAGTTAAGTCTTTTATAGACATGTTTAATTACACTTATTCTTAAATATAATATTAATAAAATAAATATTATTAATCAACGAATATTACAAGTAAATTAATATAGAACTAAATATTTCATTTAAAATGACCATACATACATACATACATATGTATAAAACATACAAAAGATCATTTTAAATGAAACAAAACTAAAATCTGTTTCTACTATAGCCAACCAGCCGTACTTGTTGATTCAGGCATCGGCACCACATGTCATGTAACCTATATTCCTGTGTTCCTAGAATAAACATAGTTGTTTAAAATCAATATAATATTATGGTAATGTTAGTTTGAGCGAGAGTTTTTAATTAATAGCTTATTACTTACTTTTTTTATTAACTTCACGGTATAACCTACATTTAAGGTAGGGTAGGCAGAAGGAACCTAATGCTAAGACTGCCTCGCTTTCCGTCTAATTTTCAAAACATTGGGCGTAGAGTGGCGGAACTCAACGCCGTGCTTTCTATTGTTACCAGAGCCAGGAAACGAATGTAATATTCCATTCATACAATTGGGCATCGAAACCACAACCCTCGTGCTTTACAATTAAACGTTCTGTCGATACACCACGACGAGACGGCTCCCTGTTAATTAAGATTTCTAATTTTTTTTTGGTGAAAGTTTTGATAATTATTATATAATATTATATTTATTTCCATATCTATTCATATAAAACTCTACCTTACTGACAGACACAGAATCTTATTTTTAATATATTAAATTTAATTTTATTTATAACACATAATTACAAATATTCCTTAAGGTCTAAGGTCTAAAGTTTATTTAACTGTAAGTAATGTATGAAATCATTAGAGTAATCTCATTTAGGGTACCACGGGGATAGCTAAGAGCGACGTGATTAACGCTCTACGTGACCAGCTTAGAAATATGGCATTTACACCGATGTTGAATAAACGAATTTAGTATTTAGTTCAACTATAAATCATAGTTCTATTGTGGCGAATGGATGAATATTTAAATGGTTTTAAAATTAAGATGCGAGAATTGTTAATATTTGTCTAAGAGAGGCTGTCGTTAGTGGCGCAGTATATGACTGTAAATACTGTAATTGTGGGTTCGATTTTCACTTGAGGAAATTAATTATTTAATAGTTTTATTCAACACGCACGACCCTCTGCCTACCTTACTATATACGAGATATAGAGTGAAGTTAAAAATATCTAAGTTATCTTCAAGGAGTAAGAATCCCATCGGCATCATCAACAGCTTATCCTCGCCCACTGCTGGATATAGGCCCCTCCACTGGCAAACCTAAGCTTTAATTTAATTCTAAAAGTAATATTTTTTTTACTCTACATTGGTATTTTATTAAATAGAGTGAAATTATTAACAAATGAATTCCCATACATGATTGATTTTTCCATTTGAAAATGGGATTATATAATACACCATTTTTATTGAATGATGTTTTATATATTTATAAGTAATTTTTATACCATACAAGTTAAAATCTAGTGATATTACTCCGCAATCAGACATTGGGAGTCAATTGGTAGATTTCGACGTCACATTTTATCTAGCTCTAATGAAAAACAAAAATAATTTGAATTATAACCGTTCCCACAATTCAGAATCAAACCTAGAACCCACATCTATCTTATACAGTCAAAAGTATCCTAACACTCTATTATGAAATCACGTAACATTAACCGGTCGAGTAAAAATCTACCCAAAAAATAGCCAATAAAAGGAGTAAATATTAATTATTTCACATCGGTTTTAAACGCAAACAGTGACGGGGCCGACGTCCACTTAAGCCGTAGGATCCATTCCACCCCTATTGATTTTAGCCCACCCCCCTAACACCCCCTCCTTTTTAAAACGACCAGACAAAGGTTTGGCGAATTTTTCATGCTTTACTTGATGTTGTCTAGACTAAATTACTTATTGGCACATTGTGACGATTAATAGGAAATTTGGTATTTTTTTTGTTTGATTTGTTAATATTACTAGTATATCTGTATTCATGAAATTA
>JAATLQ010006350.1:166858-182534 GCA_013421005.1 Heliconius erato x Heliconius himera | reverse complement strand
CGGGGCCGACGTCCACTTAAGCCGTAGGATCCATTCCACCCCTATTGATTTTAGCCCACCCCCCTAACACCCCCTCCTTTTTAAAACGACCAGACAAAGGTTTGGCGAATTTTTCATGCTTTACTTGATGTTGTCTAGACTAAATTACTTATTGGCACATTGTGACGATTAATAGGAAATTTGGTATTTTTTTTGTTTGATTTGTTAATATTACTAGTATATCTGTATTCATGAAATTAATTTTTTTTTTTTGTTTTTTTTTATGTCTTAGAAAATTTATTAAATGCTATTTTAATTATAAAGTTTATATGATATGATAAGTTATATAAACTTATCATGTCATAATATATAAACTTTATAATATTCGTATTCATAAATTTTACAAATATTAGCATTGAGAAGGAATCGAACTTGCTATGACTATGATAATGGTGATAATTTGACATAATTATTTGATACTAAGAAAATAATTCTGTTAATTTATTTCTCTGAAGTTCTCATACATTGTTAGTATTACAATAATACACAACTACTTTGTCTTTTAAAAGCATAAATTAATTTTATGTTTGACACGCAACTCTACTTAGAGCTATTAGGAATGTAACCTATATTTAAATAGATCCTAAAAGTTAGAAATAGGTCAACTAAGTTGAACTCAATACGGCCTATATATTTTTGTCATTTTTCTCATACTGTACAACTTTCTCTACTTTCTGATCTTATGGCGTAAGAGTGGTGAATTGTTAGTACTTAACGTTATATTCGGTATAATTGGTCTAAAAGATCTTTTTTTTTAAATATACGTTTTTGAATTCGAATCCACATCCATGGTGTTCATTTGATCCATAACCGAGTCGATAGGTTAAACTTGCGATTAATTTTAATTTTGACATTATACTTTGGCTCAAGCAATAAAATTTTGTCTTATATAGGTTTTGATAGTCATCAAAACCATATCACTGTCTATGCAATGTTTGTCCAGCCAAAACTCGGCAATACGAGACGTTGGTAAGTTCCAGCGGATCGACGAGAATCAATACAAAAGTGTTCACCGTCACGTCTGTCTGTACGGCACCAGCAACAGTTAGTACAGGTGCAGGGGATTTTGGAACTTTTTTAGTTCTCTTTATTATTAACTTTTGGTGTTTTATTATAAGTGTAGAGTGGAGTGTTTTAACACTAGGTTCTCTTTGCAAAAGGAAGTCCAGGATACAATAATATTATAATGATAGGTGGTGGTTTTGTATTTGAAAATATGAAAATTATGAAAGTAGTTTTTGGAGCTTTTCCATTACTTAACTCACAAGAGAGTAGAAATATTTCGTGATTTTTCATAATAAATGGAATAATTAATCCGTCCTTTTAAGGAACCCTTATAAGGTCACTTCATTCTGTCTGTCTGTCTGTCAAGAACCTTATCAAAGGAACGCTTGGAAATATCATATAGTGGAAGTTTTACTCTCAAATTTACGATTTATCTTTCTTGCTCTTATTTAAAAATTTTCTTCTTTTAAAAAATCTTCTTACGTTCCTTTGATTCTCTACCTTGGATTCTCTATCTTTTGTATTTCTTTTATTGTTTCTATTATTATACGTATTCAAATATATATTTGTCTAACACATTTAACGGTACAGCATCTGCAGTTCACCACAACTAAGGTTTGTCCTCTACGCACCGATGCTTTGAAATTTAATTAGACCCAGTTTCGTTGCATTTGCATCGCGTCAATGGCGCATACGTCAAGGTTGGTGTGTTTGTTTCGCATTACTCACAAACTGGAGCAACTTCGGTCTATACATATGGCAATGTTTAGGTTTCGTTTTACAGATGACCTCTTAATATCAAGGTTGTATAGACAAAAAGATTCGCGTCGACCGATTAATTTGGAGTATTACAGAAGAATAATAGATGCAGAAAAAGGTAGATAAATGCTGTGAAGAATCGTTCTCTTCGTAGGAGATGCTGAGTTAGTTGCCGTGAATAGATTCACAGAATATCAAGAGAGAGACTGAAGAATAACATGCTCAGTTTGGGAACATGGAAAAATTTGTGACAAAACAATAGCAAAAAAGATATGAACATACGAAACAAGACAGTGAGAAACAGAAAGTGAGTGCTAAGGCAGACAGCGGACGACCTTGTTTTATTTTCAAGTATTAACGATACTGGAGGAAGGTCACGTCAAAAACGTGACGATTCTCCGGAAGGCATGTGTGAACAGGTTGTTGACATTGAACCCAAAAAGAAGATGCAGAGGTAAAACAATGCAATATGTGACAAAGCTAAAAAGAATGAAAATGCGATATATTATTATATAGAATAAATAGCCTAACTCAATTAATATAATTGCGAAACACCAATTAATGTTATAAATCAACAAGACAGCCGTTCCTCAATAATTGGACGTTGCACAAAAGGAAACAGTTGCCGACCTCACCTGACTAGAATATTCTGTCCTTTCAAGTTAAAACTGTTTAGAATTATGTAAAAATTGTCCTTATTCTCGTCCTTTAAATTTAAAATGCGCTACAGTTTGACGGGCTTTATTAGAGCAAGGACTTCTTTATGTGTATATGTTTTTCTTATTTTTCGCCGTCGTGGCACAGTGGTACAGCGTTGTGTGTAAATGTGACCTCGATTTAGAAGATTGATTATTTATTGCAAACAATGTCTCAAATTCGCAAAAAATGGACAGAACGTGGAGAGAGGAGTATTTTAACATTAGATTCCATCTGCTTACCTCTATCTATGTGGGAAAGTGTGAAACTGATTTTTAATAAAATAGATTTTTAGTCGTATATATGAAAAAAAAAAGAATTTTATGATTATTATTCATAAATCAAGTTAAAAGTAGTATCAAAATTTGGATAAAATTTACAAAGATTTCAATTTAAAAAGACCCAATGGTTCACTAAGAAAAAAACTAAATTTCAAAAAAACTAATTCACGTATTAAACCACGATGTATAAATAATTTAATTCCAAATTCGATACAAACGTTCAAATGCTAAAAGTACTAACTTTTATAGAATATTCAGGTCAAATGACACACGAAGTGAATTAAAGGCAACCGAAACATAATGCCGATGTATTCGTGTAATTAGCATTTAATAATTCACACACAGCTGTCTAGTTCTTTAATGACTTAATTACTGACAGATACGAAATTGACTTTTTTTATAAATTATATTCTGATATAAGTCTTGCTAATTTGAATAAGACTTGGCGTTGAGTACCGCAAAGTCCTGATAATTAAATGTAAGTGGGGGACGGAAACTTAACTGAAAGTTCCCTCTGCCTACATTGCTATATACAAGATACAACTTAAAGTTAAAAAAAATAGTTGAAAAATTCCAAAAAAAAAATATACGCACTGAATGGCGAAACTCAATGCCGCAGTTTGTTTTGTAAGTCAGATAATCGAACTTACAACAATAATACTTATTTAGTTATAAGCTGTAGAACTGAGACATGACAGCTTTTATAATATCTTATTGTAAACTAGCTTTTAACTGTGGCTTCGCCCCATATGGCAATAACTTAATTATTCACACAATATTACATCAAAACAATTAACGTGATATAATATAGGCTATAGTTTGGAATGTAGTTTTTTAGTTTAAACTAGTAGTTCTTAAGTTAAGAGTTTAAGATACAAATCATAATTATGACCGTCCGAATGAGGGCATGGTGCTGCAGTGCTAAGCGATTTTTTTTTTTTTATGGAAAAGGACAAGGCAAACGAGCGATAACTGGATGGCGATTATTGTGGGTTCGCATTCAGGATAATGAAAATAATTTATTTTTTTAAATTTTCATTTTTCTCGCCCTGGTAACGAAGCAAAGTTGCGCCACTTAACTCTCAATGCCTCAGTAATGTGACAGAAAGTTGGGACTGGAAGTGTCTTGATAGGAAACCGAGTGTCTTAACATTAGGCTCACCCCCCTCTGCCTATCCTGCTGTTCGGATACAACCTGAGGCTAAAAAAACTAGTAGTTCTTAAGTTAAGAGTCTTAGACACAAATCATAATTGTGACCTTCATTATAAAAGATTTTATTTAGCTTCTACTATCTTTACCATTGTAATATCTTTAAATAATTGCCCTTATTGGTATTAGTTGTTTCTTTAATTATAATTAATCGTCTGAACAGAATAACTGGGACAAAGGAATTATTTGAAATATTTTATAGCTGTTTTAGAAAAGACTAAAAATATAAAATGTAATAAATGTGGATTCTATTTCTTAAATAAATAAAACTCTTCTGTTACTTAGTGACTAACAGGCACCAATTATGTAGGGGAAAACTAAGAGATTTTTTTTTTAAATTCCTAGGGGAACAGCAAAAAAAAAACGTGATTTTCCAATTTACGTCTTAAAGTTGAGGCCAGTAATGGCGCAAAAAAGTGTGCCTGGAAACGCCACTGGTTGTGGGTTCGATCGCCATTTGAGGAAATGAAATATTCATATTTCATATTTCCAATAAAATTCCCTTTGAAATTAAATATCATATTTCCATTTCTTCGCTCTGGTGTCGAGGTAAACCGCGGCGTTGAGTTCCGCTACTCAACACTGAATGCCTCCAGAATTCGGCGGAAAGTGAGAAACTGAGTGTCTTGCGTGATACAGCGTGAAACTGTAACGATAAAAAGTGCACGCGAACAAAGTTGTGGGTGACGACTAATCCTCATTAAGTTTATCATAATGGCATTTACATCGACAACTACAACTCTTAACACATAAAGGTGTACTCAGTATACTGTTTCTAATTCGAAAATAAAAAGGAAAGACATAAGGCACAAGATCAACTGACCGTACAAAATTTAGAAAAAACAAAGGATCTAAGAAAACTACAAATAGCAAGCTACGATTGTTAATCTTCGGCAGATGCGTCTTGAGAAGTTTATTAACATTTAACTGAACTTAGGTCGAAACTGATGTTCCATACATTTGTGGCAATTAATTAAACATTAATTGACGATCGTGAATGTAATTAAGAACATTCAAAACTAAATTGCAAGCGTAAGGTCTTTTTCGTATGTGGCTAATCGATTGACTTTTACTTAAACACGAGATATTGGTGGGAAGGCAGCAGCTGTCGATGCTTAACTAATATATTTGTATGTTAATTATACTATAAAACATTTATGACTTAAAACGAATTACGGTAATGCTTATTTCTCACTACTTTTCTTGGATTCCATTGGTCCAATGAAAGTATTGTTTTGAATTTATTGAGTGTTTTGTAAATATGCATACGTTATACTAGCGACTGGCTTGCGGCTTCGTCCGCTGGAACTACACAATTAATAATAACATTATAATTTCAATAAGATATCGGCCAGATAATATAATTCAATATTTTTTTTAATTTGTAGCAATTTATTCGAACATAATATTTTATACTGACATAACTTTTTTATTTATGAACCGATTTAACTAAAATAAACACTAAATGTTGACGAAAGCTTGCCAAAATATAATAGGGAAACTGCACTTAAATCGGTTTAGCCATTTCTAAGATTAGCGTCAAACGCACAGACGATAAAGCAACAAACATTTGAAAATATTTTTTTTTGGGTTCTATTACAGTAATGCATGTTGCATTTTATCTCATATGTATTTCAAATAAAGACAGCAATGACAATTTTATTACATGTATATATTTTAATTAGCAGTATTTGAACTAACATCTCTTTCTTACCAAGGTGATAGCAACAAATGTTATGATACATAAAAATTACGAGAACCTATAAGACCGTTTTAGTAACATTAAATTGGTCCGAAAATATTTCGGCATTTGTCCGATAATAACTATTTAAACGCAAAATAACGTACCTGACTGAGGCTTTAAAGAAGCCATTGTATATTTATTTATTCTTTAGTCAAAAAGCGTTCTACCGCAATTTGGATAAAACCTGCTATTTTACTAAAATTATACGTTTAAAGACAATAAAGATGCATAATGCAGGTATAAAAAGACATTATATTAAAATGTTATACGTAAAAATATCAGGAATTACTTAAAGGAGCCCTAAATCTATATTTGAGTTTATAATCCCAGATACCGCTACGAGCTCCTGCACGGCGATGGCCGATGGGCACAGTGAATCCTTGGAATGGTAAGGTTTCTTCCCTGATTCTAGAAAACATAGAGTAATCTCATTTGTTTTCTACTTTCTTTTTCTTTGCCAAAGTGTAAAGATACTTGCGACTTCGCGTCCTTGGTTCAATAACTAAGTTACATCGAAAGTATTAATGTAATGTAATATCGTATATACTTATCCTTCTTTGATGAAAGGACTATCCAACACAAAAAGTTTCATTTTTTTATTTAAACTAGTAATCAAAAAAAGAAGTTTGTTAATTTTATAAAATTCATTTCTAAATGTCTAAAATCAATTTCCATTACTAATTTGCAGTACAAAAACTTCCATACACTGTAATATTAAAGTTTATACACATCTATTTTCGTCTGAACTTTATAACAAAGTAAATAATAAATAACAATACACTGACTGTGTATGAGAATATCCAGCTTTTGGATTACAAGCGGCCAACCTATAGTGTTTTGCTTAATTGACAAACGGCATACGAAATTACAGGTACGCAGGTTCGATTTGTTTACAATGTAAGGCTAATGACTTGGTTATTACGTTGTACATTTGAAGTAGTTGTGGCTTTTCTATCATTTCGAGAAATAATTTATACGTTTTCTAAATAAGTATTTTTCTTTCCTAAGTGTGAAATAACACTTTAAGAAATGTAAAAAATAAGTAATTTATATTTGATTTTGTGTTACAAATAATGAAAGCGTTTACGAATTCTCTTTGTGATTAAGTGGAGTTAATTGGTCTAAGTTCATGCCTAGATATTAGAGAAGTATTGTATAATAAAAGCCAGCCACCCAATGGTTTTCAATTGCCTGAAAGTACAACAAAACGACTATTTTTTTATAATTTAAACGTAATTTTTAACGATTTTCGAAAATAAAATCTAGCTAACTTAAATTCCAATATCTCCTGCGACTGTACTCGAGGTGCACCACCTGTGGCTTCGTAAATTTAGTATATACCCTTCTCGTTCACACCTATTACACTACTCTATAGCTATTTCAGTCTCGCATGTTTTCACAAATAAGTTGCATCCGAAAACAACATAGAAAACAGTATTTTATTACCATTTGAAAGTGGACTTTAGACCTAAAGTATTAGGTTGATATTGCATTGAAATTATACAGTTAAGAACTCATTGTTAGCCTGAAAGTTTCAGGGAAGGGAAATACAGCCACAACGCATTCTGATTGTAATATAATGCGATTTAAAATAAATAGTGTTGTAACTACTGTCGATGTTAAAAGTAAGAAAAGTTGGCAACTATCGGTGTTTAAATCGGTTTGTTTAGGCTGTTATAGTGCAGTTGATATGTTTCTTACTGTATGAAGTGGTTAGCAGTTCGAATCCTCGACATTTCACTTATGATTTCATATATATTATGTTATTCTAAAGTCTAGTATATCGAAAATTTGTCAAGTTATATAGTAGTTGCCAAAATGAGAAATAACTATAAATATATTTCACCTTTAATAATTAAACAGGTGGTAAAAAGAGAATAAAGTGGCTTATTTCAGTTATCTTTATCTATCAAGGAAATACGTGAGAAGGAAAAATAAAATATTGTAGTGTAGAGATCCCTCTGTAATAGAAACATTAGAAACATTTTTTAGAAAAAAAAAATATTCCTTTCCCACTATCTTCTCCACTTATATTATATTTTGATACATTCAACGCCGCGCTTTGTCTTGTTACTGTAGCGAGGAAATACAAAAATCTAGGTCCCACGAGTGAGAATCGAGTCCACAACCGTCGCGTTTATATACAGACGCCGTGCTGCTGTGCCACGACGGCCTCAATATAATTCTCCAGTAGGTACATTAAACATTACCAGTGGTGACATTCGTATAGCAATAATAATAATTTACAGTCTACATAAATTTTTACGACGGAATCGTCATATTTATTATAATTTTACGCGATAGTATCTAATAAAAGCAGTGCATATTAAAACTGAGTTTACCTTATTTAGATAAAATGGGTTATAAAATTAGTAATTTGTTTTAATGATTTATTAATTATAAAATTTAATAAAAGGTTTTTTTTTAAAGGTCTATATATATTTAAAATATCTGTTTTTAGCTTCACGCTCTATTTTCATTTGCTTCAGGGTAGGCAAAAAGAACTTAGTATTAAGACATTCCGTTCCTCACAAAATTTTCGAAACATTGCGTGTTTGGTTGCGGAAATCTAACTCCGTTACCCAAACGAGCACCTGAAAATAACCACTAGACCACGAATCGAACCCACAGTCAGACGCTGTGCCACGACAGCCTCATCTATCTATATATATAAAAGGACTTGTGCTGACTGACTGAGGTAAGACGCACGCAGAGCCGTAACTGCTGATGCTAGAAACGTGAAACTTGGGCAGATGTTTATTTTCATATTCTGGACATCCACTAAGAAGGGAATTTGAAAAATTTTAACCCTAAAGGGATGAAATAGGGGTTGAAAGTTTGTATGGAAAAAAAAAATAATCTGCACCGATTTTTATAAAATTTGAAATTCAGACTCTTAAAAATATTTAATTGAACACGTGTTTCATGGTTTTTAAGAATTCACCCCCTAAGGGTTCAAATTAGGAGTTGAAAGTTTATATGGAAAAATTTTTAAATTGCCACCGATTTTTATAAAAATTTAAATTCAGACTGTTAAAAATATTTTATTGAACGTGGCTTTTTTAGAATTCATTCCTAATAAGCGGGCGAAGCCGCGCGCGCCCTCTAGTATGAAATACAAATTTAGTATAACAATATATACTACGAGATATATTATTAGAAAGGAATGTGCTTATGTGTACCCTATATATGAATATATTTAAGATGTACGTACATTCTCCAATAAATCTTTCAAATAATACATCTTAAATATATTCATATATAGGGTACACATAAGCACATTCCTTTCTAATAATATATCTCGTAGTATATATTGTTATACTAAATTTGTATTTCATACTAGAGGGCGCGCGCGGCTTCTAAAATATATTTCACAAATTCTACTGCAAATTATAATGATTTCCTATTCGGGCCCTGGCTCCATCGTCAGACCCTCCCGATGATATTATATTATTCTATTGTTGCCTAACCTACCTATAACTGCTAAGTTACATGATGATACATTTGTTTATTTTTATTAGTTAATAAGAAAAACATCACGCAAAATCTTCACATTTAATTTACATTATGAAATTCCAATTATCCACTAGATGACGTTACTACGTACAAATATTTTTGAGATCTTTTGTCATATAGGTATGTTCCAGCAAAATAACCGGCATAGATCTTAAAAATAAAAAAAACATAAAATTGACATTTTTAAGTAAAAAAATTAGTCATATTATGTTCGAGCAATTTACTGATGATATGATCTTAAACATGTTACAAAAATATATAAAAAGTAAAAGTTTTTAATGAAAAACGAAAATCGATATCTATCCCACATCCCTATCCGGCCAACGTTTACCCACACTCGGTTAATCCTGGTAACCAGTCACGAATTTACTTTGGCTCGTGTCTCCATTGTTTTACTTAAGCGCCCGAAATTCCGGCAGTTGCCGTTTCGCCGCCAACCGACGAAAATCACACTAACAGGTGGAAATTTAAACACTTTTATAAGTGTAAAAACGTAGTCATTTTCCTTTATTTTAGTGGTACAATTTTTTTTTCGTTTTTTGTATGGTAATTGGAGGGCTGTGTGATTATGGTTTTGGACTTTAAAAGTGCTTGAGTTTATGATGTTATTAGATATTTTACGCGTAATTCGCATTTTGAAGTGTAGATAAAATGTCGACTTCCTAGAGACATTATGATAAAAATTAAGCAAAAAGAAAAGTGAAGAAAATTTCTCTAACTATACGTGCAGGAAAGCTGGCTACTCAAATATATACATATAAATATGCTTGTTAACATGATATGAACCCATTAATATTAGATACACTTAAACAATTGGGCCACAATCAACATATTATATTCGAAGCAAAACAACATATTTTTCGTTACCACTATTGCTGTTTGAGGCTGCCGTGATGGGAATATTGGAAATAAACCATTTAGGATATGAAATATTTTAATTTTTTCGCTCTGGTAAAAAGTAGAAATATGGCATTAAATTAACCAACGACTACCCCGCTATATGCGGGATACAGCGTGAATGGAAACCGTTAGTAGAAAATAAAAAAAAATGTCAATAACTTAGCTCTGCCTACCTCACAAAGTGCGTAGATATATTAGTAACAGATATTCCACACTTTGTATAGACAAACGGACGCAGCTACAATCTACAGAGAAAGTATCACCTATGGCCTGGAAAATTATGCCGCCGGCGAATCGTTAATAAATCTTATATAACCAAATTGTTTATGTTTTAAGCAAAAACCTATCTTTCTAATGTTAGTTGAATGGAAGTGCTTAGAAAGTGATTATGAGAATAATTTGTTACTCGCTTTGACCCTCGCCTTTTTACATATAAGTAATGTTGAATTATATAAATGTAAATTGTTTTATTATATTTTGCATGTGCTATATTGGAATGCGTTTTGTTTTCAGAAAAAATTAATAAATAACAGTAATTCTTAAACCTTTAATAAAGTGGATATCATTATCAACATTATCAGTAGGCCCTCGTCCACTACTGGACATAGGACACTCCAATGGCACGTCACTAAGTGGATAAAGGATAATCTAATAGCGTAATTAGCATAACTAGTTATAAATGCTAAGAATAGAATAGAGTATTGTGACGTTGAGTTCCGCTACTCAACAAGCAATACCTTCAAAATTCAATGGAAAGTGGGAAACAGATTTATTTTTACCTTAATGGGGACGGAGTCTTAACACTACGCTCACAGGTTCCCTCTGCCTAACATGCTATGTGCAGAATGAAGCGTGAAGTTAAAAATATGTTGAGAACCAATATTTGTACAGGAATCAGATCCATGACCCACTACTGAAACGTGACTTACGTGTCAAAAAAACCTATCAATTTCGTAAGCGTTATCTATTAAAAGACAATTGGAAATCAGCATTACCAATTCAAAAATACCATATTGCCAAAATTTTATTTAATTTAAACGAAGTTAAACTAAAAAAATATAGTTTTACTAACTACTAGTCGAGACCATCGTGACCTGGTGAGACAAGTGTGTGACTGTATAATTTTTTTTTTCTTTTTTCTGTTTCTTTGCGCTGGTAACGAAACAAAGCACGACGTTGACTTACGCTACTCAACACGCAACGCCTCCAGAATTCAGCAGAAAGTGGAAAACAAAAATGCCTAAATTTGAACAGAGTGTCTTAATACTTGGTTCTCAGGTTTCCTCTGCCTACCTTGCTGAAAACTTCTAGCATAAACCCTACTAACATTGAATCTTGTGTGTAACAAAACAGTATAATAAATCAAAACACATTCACACCACTTCAACTGAATAACAGACTAACCACACACACGTACTAAAACAAAAAAAACAACATATAATTAGACACATTAGACAAACACATAAAAAAATCAAACAATAAGATAAAATATCTATAATTGTTTAACACAAATACAAAACGCATAACCAAACTGGTCATCTAATTAGTAGAAACAATGACATGCGCACGCGCAGCCATGTTTATTTTTCGACCAATCACAATCGAGCTACAAGGTCGCGCCCAATGTCAAAACGCTTCCTAGTAAATTGTTCTAGGTCACTTGTTACTATGATAGATTAGAGTTTGGCTGCCATTTTGTAGTGATACGCCTATCTATTTGTCGTGATTGCGTTGGAGGTTTTGTAAACTTGTTTTATGTTATTGGTGGAATAATTTTGTTTTAGATTGGGAAGTATTAGGCGAATTCGTCTGAGTTTTATTGACGATGTTATTAAAAATGAAATTAATATCGTAATAAAACTTATTTAATACCTTATTTACAAATTAAAAGAATTCCTTATTCAATCACCATCAAATTTGAAAAATCGCGTATTTTAAAATCATATTTACGTTTAAATAAAAAATCTTACTATACATTAATTAACGGAACTGTACGCCGCACTTTATCTTGTTACCAGAACAAGGAAATGAAATTAATTCACACTTCTGAGTTGGAAAAGAATCTAAAACCATCGCGTTTACCGTCAAACGCTATTTCTCTTATACATTATTTTTTTATCAGCTTCACGCTGTATCTCGCACACAGCAGGGTAGGCAGAGGGAACCTAGTGTTAAGACACTCTGTTCCCCACTTTCTGCCGAATTCTGGAGGCATTGCGTGTTGAGTGGCAGAACTCAACGCCGCGCTTAACCTCGACACCAGAGCGAAGAAATGGAAATATAAATTTAAGTAAATATTTCATCTCCTCGAGTGGGGATCGAACCCACAATCAGTCGGTTTTACAGTCACAGCTCGTGCCGCTGCGCCACGACTGGCCTCAATACATGTATGTATGTATATATTTTCAAATATATAATTTGTGTGAGTGAGCTAAGAAGCATTCATCTTGTGTAAATTAACCTTGGAGATAACTTTATGTAACAACAACGCAAATTATCTAACATTTTGTGTGACGTAAGAAATCAGTTTACTGTGTCAATATAACTTCACCCACATTTTAAAAGACCGCTTATTTGATATATATATATGTATTATTATAAAAAGGTCGTCAGTTCTTTCCACTCTAATAAAAAAAAACACAATCTCTAAGATACTGGAGGCAGGTCCCGTAAAAAGCATGAGGAGGTTGTATGAATAGGTTGATGACAGTGGACGAGGCGAAAGAATATGGTATGTAGAGACCGTAGCGCTTGGTGCACCGTTCTCTCTGACTACCCCGCTAGGGATAAAGCGTGAAGTTAAGTTATCGCTATAACTAATTCCCAAGAAACCTGTCATCTTAAAATTTGAGAATATCATTGTTAGGATCAACATTACTTGATTTACTTAGATTTTCAATATACATAGATAGTTTTTTTTTATTTATTTGTTCAGGTCATTGTGGTACAGGTGTATAAACTCTGACTGTAAACGCGATGGTTTTTGCTTCGATTTCCACTCAAGGAAACGAATTATTTTCATGTCCTAGAAGACAAATTGTTACCATCCTATATTTCGGAAAAGGCGTCAAGGTGTCTTATTTAAAAATATTTTTTTAAGCTTTACGTTGTGCCAGCTCAAAGCAGAGTAGGCAGAGGGACGATATGAGAATCTAGCGTTAAGATACTCTGATCTCTCCTTTTGCTGAATCTTGATGCATTGCTCCTTGAGTGGCGAAACTCAACGCCACGTTTTGCTTTTTTTACCAGAGCAAAAATAAATGAAAATATTCAATATTTCATTACTCCGAGTGAGAATCGACCCACAACAGATGCGTATACAGTCGCATGCTTGCGCCACTGCGTCACAACTGCCTCTACATTAGTAATAAAATTGCTTAGAATAATAGTTAATAATTCTATACATGATAATATTAGAATTGTGCGATATATATCTTTATCTATTATACCTTTGTTTTACCCTATTAGGGATTTTTAATAACTTAATTATTTTTGTGCGTAAAAGTTCTTTAGTCAAATGTATGTATGTGGATATCGTGACCTTATAAAAACCGGATACACTGATGATGAAAAATGTGGTCTTTATTTGGAAGACAGTGGGTAAATAATAAATAATTATTGTTTACTCATATTAACAATATTTAAGATACAAAACTGGTTCTATCATCTTTGTTTTTTTTAATTCACACTAAAAATAAAGGCCTCGCATATAGCAGGGTAGGCAGAGGAAAACTGGGAACCTAGTATTAAGGCACTCCTTCCTATTAAGACACTTCTGTTCCCTACTATGAAACTCGTCGAATTCTGGAGGCGCTGCGTGTTAAGTGGTGGAACTTAAGGCCGCCCTTTGCCTCATTCTCTTCTTTTTATATTATCAGTTCTTCTTAAACAAACATAAGCTACTTGTTTTTGGAAATTGCCATGAAAAACATGTGAATTCGGGCGGTATCCTAATACGAGGCTCTCTTTTTCTACTCTGCCGTGCATGAAAATCACATTTACCTGCTTGGTATCTTATGGTTAGTAAGAATTAGGAGACAGATATAAAATCTTTTAAAATTCTAAACCCGTCAAACACTCCTAAAGAAATGCGACAACTCAGGGACTTCAGCTGCAGTTTTATACGGTCCGGGACTAGCCAGTGAGATGCTGTGATAAAAAATGGTAAAGTCCTTCGATTTAAATTAATTTTTCTATAATTCTTCATTAAAACAGTGAACTTTTGTGGTAATGTAAAAATCCCCACTAAATATAATCAGAGGGCACGTAAGAAAATATTTATTCCATCTTGCCCGGAACATGGACAAAGTCGAAGACGTTTATTAAATGAATAAACTGGTACCATTTAAAAGCCAGCGAAAGAATATCTTATAATTCACCTCAGGAACTTTTTAATAGCGCTGCCAAAGGATGGCAAAAACGTAAAAAACATAGGTACGCCACTTTCCTCTCAAAGCTTACCTAAAGTTCAGATTATTCTTGATAACCAGAGATAAAAAAGTATCTTGTAATTTGAATATTTTATCTAATTACGATTTTTTTTTAATTTTCAAATTCTTTTTTGTGTGTGAGTGAAAAAATAACTTTGTAAGTTCTCCTTCTGAAACTTCTTGAAAGGTAATCATAATAACAATTACGAATATCAGTTACGTCCCCGCTCTAAGAATTAAAAAAGTAACTGGTAGTTTGCCATCAAGCCTTATATTAAATGTTGTAATCTTACTTATACTAGTGTTACCATAAATATTAATGAACTAAGTAGGTATATTTATATGACAATGCCCTACGACAAAACTTCTAGAAAAACATAATTCCATTTAGATATCATATGCATGTATGGGTATCTAATAAAGAAAATATTTCCTGAAAATATATATTTTTGTAAAAATACAAAAAAAAATAAGATAAAGTACATACTCGTACGTGTACAATATGTATATATAATATATATTGTACACATAATATAATAGTAAACTTAACAAAATGAAACATATTTTCACAACTATTCTAATTAACAAAATAAAGGCTGATCGTAGAATAGACGCAAAATAGCAAAAGACTAAAAGATTAACACATTTAAGAAGAAATTGCAGTTCTCGTATTCAAAACTGCTTGACCTATTTTCGTACCCGACGAGGCTAAAGTTAAGAAAAAGACACCATAGCTAAACTGCTAATTTGGAAATGCTAAAAAGATTTCTCCTAATTTCAGTTAAAGCGTCTTAAAGTATTTTTTATAGACTTTTTATTATTCAAAACACTAAAACAGGATACTAATAAAAAAAATCAAATGCATAATCAAGAATTTCAACATCTTCCCAAACTTTGGGCAACCTTTGAACAAACTCTCATCTCGTTCAGCAGACGATCAAAGATCTGAAAATGAATCCTAATTAATTATTTAGACGCATCGCATAAAAACTGAAGCTCAAAATATTGATAAAGGGTGGCTTGATAAGGGGGTAACTGTACTATTGATCGGCGCCAACCCCCCAAGTGTATAGGTATAAAAAGCGTAACAAATTTT